>JAUMHE010000056.1:5032994-5063988 GCA_032359235.1 Enteromius mattozi
TCAGACAAGTAATGCCTTACACTACTAGTTACTGAAAAAAGTAATATTATTACAGTAACGCGTTACACCCAACACTGGTCATTATGTGCATGCGCGGACGGATCGTGCAGGCATTCGGGATCGTGTAATAATATATCCCATAAATCCCCCTTAAGGAAATGCGACATTACGATGTGATGTGTAATGTGTCGCGTTGCGTTTCACTAATCTAGTGAATGATCTCAGCTTCATTGTGGATAGTGAGGAGATAACTCATCTCTGCTTCACTACAGTTTGCATATAAATTTTAATCATGAACATTGATGGTTTTTTTTTTAACTTTCACTATGACACACCCTTTACGGCATTGGTTCTGACTTTTGTTCACACAGAGCTTGTTCCGGGACTGAAACCGGCAATGTTACTAGGTCTTAAACCCGGGATCGATCCTGGAATAAATCCCGGCATGTGTTTGTGTTCACACAGAATGCACTCTGGCAGTTTTCCGGAGTGTGGAAGGGGTTTATGACTCATGGTTTGGTCTGCCTGATCAGTTTTACGTGAATGCTGATCCTTGGCCATTCTAACAATTACAATAGGGTTTCACTGCTACGTGCTTGAACCCCTAATAAAAATCACGAACATGCTTTCTAAACATTCCTAATGTAAAGGCCCTTTGCTAGAGAAAGTTAGACTTTATTTCATTTCCCTTCTTCGATTTAAGAGGGAGCTGAACAAGAATACTGTTTTTAATAATTCATTGCATTGGCTGCTGTGCCGTTAGCTCTCAGCACTGTGTTCTGGCCATATGTGTGACTTCCTACAAAGCCCATTAGCGCAAACACTGAAACAATAGAGATTGTAATTGTCAAAACACAGCCAAGGCTACTGCCTGAGAGTTTACATCAGAGCATGGCTTCCAGAAACTCTTTTTTATGCATCATGACAGCTGACCATTATGAAAAGAAAACAATGCCGCCATTTAGAGTCATTTTCCAAGAATCCTAGCATTTACTTTGACTTCGAGACAAGAAGTGTTTGCATAAAACACTGCTACCAAGAAAAATGCATCATACAGCAGCTGTGGTTAAAAAGCCTTGAATTTGGAGATCAACATGGTGATGGATAGAAACTGCATCCGTGCAATGGAGAGAGAGAGGCAAATAGAGAGAAATCATGCCTTCAAACGGTTTAGAAAAATGTTCAGGGACACATGAAGCAGTCTGGCACCAGTCGCTTTGATCTAACACAACAATCCATCTGAAACATGAGAGCCCCCCGCTAGAGCTCAAACATCCTGATACAGTCAAATCACACATTCTCTGAGAAAAACAATTATGAAAGTCCTTCATCTGTTCGGCAGCATTTGTTAACATCAGTGTAAATGCTGGACTGATGTGTGATGCATGCGAAACTGGCTCTGGTGCCATCGCATATAGGCATTATTTCCCCAGCGATGGATGTCATTATTCTGAGGGCTCAGTGAATGATGCTGTAAATATGTTGTGAAACAGAAGTGACATGTTACCATCTTGTGGGAGCAATACATCACTTTAAAATTAACATTCAATTACGACAGGTAGAAGAAGTTGTATTGACCTGTATTTCAGCAATTTGTTCAGCAAAACCCTAAGGAGACACAACGTCTTCCCCCAGTAATAAAAGATTCTTTTAAAAAAGATATTGATTTACTTTGTGCTGCCTTCCCTTTGGTATTTCAGTCATAAAACAGAAGACACTGGGGCTAGGTGTCTCACGGGCTCATCGCAGTAAATATAAAAAAGGATATGTTTTCTCTAGTGGGTATGTTGTGGGTAGGTTTCGAGTATGTAATTCATTGTCTTCTTAAATTAGTTTTACTTTGTGAAATCTATAATCAGCTGTTTATATTTTGCATTAT
This sequence comes from Enteromius mattozi, assembly GCA_032359235.1. Classification (NCBI taxonomy): domain Eukaryota; kingdom Metazoa; phylum Chordata; class Actinopteri; order Cypriniformes; family Cyprinidae; genus Enteromius; species Enteromius mattozi. The sequence continues at coordinate 5,034,874 of JAUMHE010000056.1, forward strand.
GACAACTTATTCAGCACATTACTGCTATTGTCTTGAGTAATAGTAGTCAACATTTTTCAAATAACCAATATTGTGTGTGCTTGTACAAAAATTGACTTTCAGAAATAATATAAATATTCTCAGAAATAATAAAATGAATTAAAATATTATGTATGTATTATTATACTGGCGTAAATAAGTATTCCCTCTCTCTCTCGCTCTCTCTCTGTATTATTATTATTATTATTATTATTGTTTTGCATTCTCTTATCCATGTCAGTCTGCAGAAATCCACTAAAATCCATTACATGAGAATTTTCCTTCACACCAAATGTACTTTCCCATGGCTTGTTAGTTTAAGCAATTTACTCCAGACATTTATGTGCAACTTAAATTCAGTAAGTAAAAAAATATATATTAAACTGACTAATTAGGTGTTATTAGAATTTTTGGGATAGTTAATTCAGCTGAGAAATGTTCAGTTAGTTCAAGAGTCTCTAGCGAATTAAAAACCTTCAGTGCTCTGGTCTCAGGCAATTATCACTTGCCTTCTCTTAATTGAGAGTCTATTAAATGCACTCTAGGCCGTGTAACCTCTCTGCACCCCAAACCATTAGAATAAATCATGCCTGTGCCTCTCAAGAATAACAATCTTTCTCCGTATCCTCATTAGCTTTATATTGTTACTAATGTCAGGACAAAAAGTTGCAATGAGTTTTACATTTCATACTGAACATATTTTGTTCTGAGTTACCAAATGGTGGTTCTTTAAATTCAAAAGTAAAAATGTTACGGTAGTTTAGCACTTTGTGGGATAAAACATGCAATCCTTGAAAACATGTATCAGATGTTCCATAATCATCTATATTTGTCTTTTTTATTATTATTATTGTGATTTGCATTTGTTTTGTCTTTGTTTCTTTAAAATGATAGAAGCAGAAATGGAAATTTGCATCACAACATTGGCCTCTGACATTTGAACGAAACTTTTTTCCACCTCTGGCACATTCATCTCCCTGGCGACTTAAGCCAAATAAGGCTTAAGAAGAAAAGGATTTGAAAACAATGTTTCTGCTCAAAGACTCAGGTAACCTTCACTGGCTTACCATCAGGACTCGTCAAGGTTATTCTGACATAAACACAACTCCCAGAGTGCACTTGAATGTTATCCGGGATCAATCTGAAACCTTCCTGCAGAGCGAGGGAAACCTCAGGGTCAGATTGTTTTGTCTTCCGTGTAGGTACAGCATCACTGCGGGCAAAACTAAAGCTCTTAATCAGATTTTTGTCTTATATTGTTCCATCAAAATATATTTCACTTAAGCTTAAGGCTGTGGAATTTACATTAATAATACTGACCATCTGCATGCCGTGTTAGAAAAAAAAAAAATAATAATAATGTTTTAGGTAATTCATTTATTTGTATGTATGTAGAATATTAATCTAGATAAAAGCTATGGTATGTTTTATTGATACCTAATGCATTAACTAATATAATGAACTTTATTGAAATGTGTTTGCATTATTACCACAAGACTTACAATCTCCCAAAGAATGACAGTGGCTTAATTTAAATATGCTTGATACAGCACTTTTAGCACTTCTAGTACTTTATATTGCTTGTTTTAGTTAATAAGATGCAGGATTTTGATGTGTAATGAAGTGCGCAGCTGTTGAGTGAATTTGCCTGTACCTGACTCTGATACACTACAGTTGGCCAGAGTGTTGTTTTATTTTTGATGGTACAATGATGTCAAATGAAAATATTTGGCTGATTTTAAAAGCCAGCATCTGATTCATGGTGAATGCTCTGATATAATATATTTTGACATATCAGCCTTGACTCAAAAATCATGTGAAAACCAAAACAACTTTGTTTATATATAGAGGCCTATATATTATATAAATTAGGATTTCATAGTTCACATGCATTTTTAAAATGAGAAAAGTTTTCGAAAAGTACTGTGAATTGTCACAATGAGAAGCTCAGGAAAGTTGACTTAGAACTTTCTGATTTGTGCTGTGATGAATAGTTTGTGTAGAGAGACCTCGAGCTAGCTCTCACAATAACTACACTGAATCTTTCTAGGTGTAGGTTTATGTTTAAGGCAGTTTCTGTATAGACATGGCATAAGGCTTTGACTACCATAATTCTTTATATATATTGTTAACAATTCCACTATTTATGCTAATGAAAATATAGTGACTTACTGTAGTTAACCTGAATCAACATTGAAAAATACTTACATATAAGTCATTTATTATTCTTATATATAATATATATTAAACATAATTACAATTTCTGTAGAAATTACAGTATTACTGGCAGCTGGTTGCCAGTAACTTACTATATATTTAAATTTATGTTATTTACTGACAACAGTTTGTTCAAAGATAAATGAACATTAAACATTAACAAGTCTTTATCTTTACATGAAAAAATAAATAAAATAACAGCCTCATGCAAAGCATTTCTGGGAACCAATTTTAGAAAAAAACAGAAAAAGGTTGATGAGGATTTCTGGTTCCCAGAATGCTTTGCATTAGGCTGTTTTTAATATTTTTACTCTGTAAAGATAAAGACTTGTTTATGTTTAATGTTCATTTATATGAACTGTTGCCAATAATTGTTATAAATATAAATCTACAATAAGTTACTGCCAAACAGCTGCATAACATTTTTTTTAAATAGTTTTACAGTGTTGTTTTTGTTAACAACTATAATAATTTAATGGCCACTTTATTAATTTTTTTATTTTTTTATTTTATTGCAAGAAAGAGCAGAAATATTATATACATACATACACACACATACATATAATTAACATGTTTATAACATAATTTACCCAAAATGAAGACCATATCATCATTTACTCATTCTCATGTCATTCCATCATAAAATATGATATTTTGAATAATGCTGACAACCGAATAGTTTTTAGTCCCTTTTACCCCATATAAGTCTATAAGGGGACCATCAACTGTTGGTATCCAACATTATTCAAAATATCCTTTAATATAAAGAAACTCATACATGTTGAAACTAATTGAGTGAGTTTTTAACTGACAGTTTTTAGGCTTTTTATAGCACACTCCAGTATGTGATAAGAAATAATAGCACTAATAACCAAACCTTGCAATTATACATCTGCAATGGATCACACCGGAGCAATTTTGACCGCATGTCATGGCAATTTTCCGAGCTGCATGTGTCAGGCAATCCCATCCCTCTTCAGAATTCAAATGAGCTTTCTATCAATGATTAATCTACCACACAGAATTGATGTGAACAAAAAGCTCCATTAATTGGTTAACATTTACCTCTGGCGTGATGGAGTCTGTATGTGCATGTAATTAACAATATGAATCTGTTATACTGGCATTCCTTCTTTGGAGAAGACTCTTAAGCAGGTAGTACATTTCCAGGCTTTCTTGGTAATTGCTAGCCATGGGGTGCAAGAATGGAAAGATTTATTGATTCAGCGACAGGTGCTTGGTAAAGGAGCAGGGGTGTTAAACATGGGGGTGGTGAAAGTGTTTCATGTACAACCTCTCGACAAAAATGATAGGTATCATCTTTTGGAAGCTGCTAATGATTTTTTGCAGATAAAACGATTCATCCTTCTGTCACTCATGCTGCATCTAGTTAATGAAAAAAACAGTCACAACCTTCATTCCCAAGGAAAATGAGGGCCTGTTAATTGAATGTTAATGAGATGCTGTATAAGAACTGTAAGGCTGGCTACATTTCAATATCTAATTAATCACTGCCCCCCGACACCTGCTCAGCTGTAGATCAGTCCGCCAGGGAACAGACAACACTGCTGCACAAAAATATACATTACAAACTCTTATACCTCTATGAGTTCACCAACAGCCATTTAATTAGGCTACATGGAAACAAAGGAATCAAACTTTAGAAGGTTAATAGGAAGGATCATGGTGATGACTAAAATATGCTAATATATATACATATATATACATCACAGGGTATTCTGACGTGAGATTCCATTAATATATACATATAAAAACTAATAATAATAGAAAGATTAAAAAAAAGCATACAAAAAGTTAATTTGCAAAAACATAACTCATCAGGCCATGTTCACAAAGGAGCAGAATATGGTTGTCAATCCTGCATTTGAGTCCTTAACACTGTTACATTTTAGTTCGGTTAAGGGTGTGACAACCGCATTCTGTAACCGAACTCTCGTGACACACGTGCTGTGTGAACGGAACAGGACTGGACAACTAGTTGTCTGTCACGTCATACACTGTGAGAGAGAGCCGCTCTGCCACACAAACGCGTGTCTACCGTGTGTTACGTGATTTCATGTGTGTTTTCGGTAACTTACAGTGACGGAGAAATAAGCTGCGTGTGATCTGAAAGTTTTAGATCCAGTCAGTTTTCCACTGGAGTATACTGAACATCCTCATTTGTTTTTCTCAGAGCTCTTCCATCCCTTCACAGCTTCTCCAGCGGTGGGTTGGATTATTTGTTTACTTCCTACGTTGCAGAGCTGTCCATCACCCTGATAAGGCTGTTGGCATTCCAAAGTTTCTATGCCACTTACATTAACCTGAGCTGAACAGGATGAACCCACAGAATAAACACCACCGAGCACATGAATTGCTGACATTACACAGGCTGTTTTTTTTTTTTTCTACATCTAAAGTTTCCAGAAATACCTGATGTTATTGAATCCAGGATGGATAAGGCAATTGTTTGAGAGTAAAGTTAGAAGAAGGTTGTTTCCCAACTTTGTTCCTGGAGACACACCAACAGTACACATTTCAGATATCTCTCTTATCTGACCTATCCATTTCATCGGCCTCTACTAACTCTACTGAGTGGGTTGATTCAGGTGTGTTTGATTAGGGAAACTTTCAAAACTTGCTCTGTTGGTGTGCTTCCAGAAACAGAGTTGGGAAACACTGCTGAAGCTAATATATCAATATGTTTTTGATGTTACAGATTCACTGGAAGTACACTATTTTTATTCTTACAGTCAAGGAGTCTGATTCCACTGGTACTGTTGTCACAAGTGAAACATTAAATGTCATTTGAGTAATGCAAAGGGCACCAATATTATGTGATAATAGATTTATTTTCTTTAAAATATCTATATAATTTTACTTGCTAATAGGTTTTTACACTTGTGTTTGTTGTTTAAAAAAAAATTGTACACTATTCAAAGGTTCATACACTCTCAGAAATAAAAGCTGTCACATGGGGCAGTAGCTTTACAAAAGGTACATGTTTGTTCCTAAAAAGTCCATTTTGGTTCCTTAAAGGTAGATATTAGTACTTAAAGTGTACATATTTGAACCTAATAGGTACAAAAGTGTACCTTTTTTAGGGAATTTGTAGGGAAATTTTTCGCATGAAATTACATTCCTTTTTCCCCCATAGCTATCAGTATGTGTCATTACCTGGAAAAGTAAAATAAATTATGTTTTGATTGTATTTTATACATTTAAAAGTGCTTTTGTACACTCACCCACCCCATAAACTTCCACTTTTTAGCAATATAACATAGCAGGCAGTTCAGAGTATAATCATAATAATAAGTATACCTGCAAGCAACAATTACCGGGGTTCGAGCATTTTTAAGGCCTTTGAGATTGTATAAGGCAACCTGGATGAATGGCTGACAGCTAAGCACATTGGAAATGGACAATAGGCTCATAGACACACACACACAAACACACACAGACAGAAATGAAATGGTTAAACTACTATATTAATACAAACATAGACACATTAATGAATGGTTTGATTGACAGCTATGGTTCTTGAGGGTTTTAGCTGTTATAGTGCCAGCTAAGGTCCAATCTCCATGAAACTTTGGATAATTCTTTTGAAAGAACAGAATTAAACTAATAATCACTTAAAATAAACTCTGTGAACACAGTCCAATGTAAAATTTAAAGAGAAGCATTGAGTGTTGACAGCATTGCTCTTATAGGAGAGATAATGTAATGGTATTTGCAAAAAGAAAACAAGAAGTTAATCACATTATGAAATTAGCAAACACAGAAACAGCATTAGAATCAATATAAATTTCCTAAAATGGCATTTTAATGTCATTCACAATAGAACAATGTGGATTTATGTTTTCTGGGAATTTGTTATGGTCTGGTTTTCAATCAAAATTTGACAATCGAAACCCTAATTATTGTTGACAGGCAGTGGAGAGTAATACAACAGAACAGTGGATCAGATTATTTGGGTGGGTGACTGTACAACTGATTCAATATGCCAGTCCTGTGAACTGTTGCTTCCATTGTCTCAGACTTATGAATATCTCCAGACTCATTTTGCACAGGTGCACAGCTAAATTGAAGGTGACAGAGTAGCTTGACCCCTGAGGATAAGACTCTCTACTTCAGATATAAATAACAAGATTCATTTTATCATAATGTTTTATCAGAGTTCTGAAATTAATAAATGCATATGTTCTGTGAGATGTAAACTGTGCGCAATGCATAATTAACTAGAAGCAATGATGGATTTCAGAAACAAAAGCAGAATCTATTTAAAAACTATTTCTTCCTAATTCATGTGTTAATATGTTTAATTCACAAGCTGAGTCTACCCTTGTCTGACATTAGTCTCAATGAAGCTTCAAGACTGTTTAGTCCATTGTCTCCATTTTTGACATGCTAAATGTTAGAATGGATCTGTGTATTTAGAGGAAGTAACACAAGTGACTCTGATCTAGATGGATGAGGCAGTCGCTAGCTTATAATAATGACAAATTTGTACAAATGAGGTTCTTGGAAAAGGCAACATGTTTTTTTCCTCCACTGATGTCTGAAATTGATTTAAACAATATGCTTCTTCTTGATTTCACCATAGAAATAATTTGTAGTAATAATGTGAAATAAGGAGTTGCTTTGACATAAAGCATTTTCATGAATTTACTAGGACAATCTCATGTGAGCTGGTAATTATTGCAAAAGTTGGTGATTCTGTATGAATATGAACAGGCCAACTGCTACAAAACAGGATTTTTATGAAGGTCCACCCCCAGCCCTAAACTAAACCCATAAATGTGTGAATGATATCATATAAATTTAACCAACATTTTGCCAGATTGTAAAATACTGATGAATAAAATTGACCTGCATTTTACCTGCATACCATGCATATCACTGATAATTTTCCAAAGTGGCTACCAAGGAGTGAAGTATTTTGCTTAAATTTGGTGTTCCCCAGGGATCGATTTTCGGCCCATTTGCCATTTTGGTCAGCTTTGGTCTTAATTTAAATTGTTACACAGATGACACGCAGATTTACATCAATTCAAAACCTGGTGATTACGTGTCTTTCTTGCTAAATTAATTTCTAAGATTAAAAAATAATAGGCTTCATGAAAATAAATAAATTTAATTTTATTTGTCTCAACACTGAAGTTATGATCATTTATTCACTCCACCAATTATATCTGGTCCTTTGAACTTAAATGTGGATAGCTCAACTCTGGAGTTACAAGCAAAATTAATAAATCTTGGGATGATATACACTGTCCTCCAAAACTTTGGAAGCACCATAGAAAAGTGAGGTTTTGGACAGTATTGGCATAAATCGTTTTTAATTTGTTATAATTGTGCACTGATAAGGAACAACACAAACTACAAAAACATATTTTATTACAGTTTATACATAGAAAATACTTCAAAAATTCATCAAAATATCCACTATAAAGCAGCTATTACAGCTCTGCATAATCTGGGCTTCCGAGATGTCATTTTTTTCAAAAATTGACTTGATATATTACTCCAAGCCTCTTTAAGGATTGCCGAAAGATGATTCACACTGGTTGGACACTTCTTACGGACATCACGGTCCAGTTCCTCCTATAATAGCTCAACTTTGACATGTATATATTGGTATTATTATGGAATCAAACTGAAAAATATTATTGCTGGTTTTCAATAATAATGTCAAGTTACTTTAATGTCTGCATAAAAGGATTTATGCTGTTATCATCTAAAATCACACGTTGCCAGGGCTGTTTCCAAACTCTTGGAGGGCAGTGTATGATGAAAATGTAACATTTGATCCTCATGTCCAGAATTATTTTAAATCTCAGAGTTTTTCTGTAGCTAAAAAATAATGAAGTATAATTTTGTCAAGCTGTAGGAGATAAATGCTGGTAAATGATTTTAAGCTTCAATAATTTTATTTCTATATTATACTATTTAGACATAATTGAGCAAAATTTCAAATATTCCAAGCAATTGCTATATGCATGAGAAACAGTCCCAATGACAATCACTATCTCCATCTCCCATAACACTCAAATCACAAACGTGTTCAAAATTAGCTAACTAAAAGCACCTGTGTGATTAGCAAATGTGGTAAATTGACCACAAAAGCTAATCTGGCAATTTACTGCAGTTTACCAGGTTTTGTGTCTAGAAATAGGTGATGTTTTTTTTAGCTGAGCTAACACAATACTCTCAGAGGGCAAAAAGAGCTTAAAAAGAAAAAAATATATATTTTCATTTAAATACTTTAATAATGCTTTTTCCAAACAGGTCTCATGGGCCAAATTTGACTCTACACGCATTTAATAAAGCAGCAGATGAATAGAGAGAGACAGGGAGAGTTAAGACAGTTAAATGAGTACAATTACTGTAATTGCACCATTATTACCACGACATCACAATAGCATTATTTTCCCTGTCTGATAACAGCCATACATAATTCATACCGGACAGAACAGGTCCCGACAATCAGACACTTTATCATCTTAACTGAGCGCTTTACCAAACAAGACCTGGCCAGAGATGAGGACCTCCTCACCTTTTCTGCAGGCCCAAATGAACAGAACGAATGAGACAGAGCGTGGAGAAGTGACATCATGAAAGGTCACCTGTCAGTTTGGGCTGTGTGGATGAAAAGGGTCCCCTGCATAATGAGAATCACCGCTGCTTCAACAACACTCACCCCAATCCTCTGAGCGCTAAATGAGAGGAGAGTGGGAAATGTCAGATTTGTTCCACTATGCAAGTTACTCTCAAGTGGACTGCACCATCATGAATTTTAATGAGTCCCATAAGTCATTAATAATTTCACTTATCAAACTGGATGACCACACTAACTCCATTTAACGGCTTTCATTTCTGACTAGCAGAGCAAAGATAATGTGCAAACCACACAAAAAGAAAATGTACACTTTGGCTTTCAAGGGACTTTATTGTCTCAGATTCTCTGTGACAGTCTCTTTTAGCTCTGCAATTCAGTATTCGAAAGAAACTGAGTACATTTATATCTATATATTATTATTGCTATTCAGCCAAGCTTTATACTTTGATTTTAATGGAATTTAAGTCATTCTGTTTATGATGCTTTCTGGTTTATACAAGCAATGCAGTTCTGATGAAAGATCATAAGGAACATTTCCACGTGTAGTATGTGTGTGTGTGTGTGTGTGTGTGTGTGTATGAGTTTCCAGTCAGATCCAGTATCTCATATAAACTGGCAGAGATTCAGAGAGAGATTCCATCTGAGAATGTTGCAGACTATGATGCTGCCATTTCCATGGAAATTAAATACATTATTCATGCAATGAATGACTGGAATTATGTATAAAAAGCCTTTATGGAAAGAAGCTATATAAGCCTGATGTGATGTTTATGGTTTACCTAGTTATTTAGCATTTTGCAAAGATTTATAATGTATCGCTTTTATTCAGACATTGATGCAGTCTTCTAAACATACGTGTCAATTCATTAAGCAATTTAAATAACAGTTGAATTTATGGATACCTTTGAATATTTAGCCATATGGAGTTTAATCTACTCAACTTCATCTAATGGTTAGTTTTTCTTCACTTCTTCTATATTAGGAAGAAACGATAAAGTGATTTCAGTAGTTCGCGCTTCCTCATAATTAGCGGTAGTAAGAATAATAGCACGTTTGGCGTGCTGTCCTGGGGGCGAGCCGGGAGCCTGGCGGACTCCGAGCCCTGGAAGTATGAACCCTAGCGAGGGTAGAGCTCGGCGTCTGGCTCGGACCCCGCGTACCCCCAAAATATGCTTGTAGAGAACAGCAGTGGAAGTTGGGCAGGAGGGAGTGGGAGTTGGGAGCCTCTGCGGAGGCCGGGGGGTGGATGGGGCTCTGTGGAGGCGGGGAGGGAATCTCTGCGGAGGTGGTGGCCTCTGCGGAGGCGGAAGGTAGGAAAGCCTCAGCAGAGGAGGATGGAAGGGGGGGCTTCTGCAGAGTTGGGGAGGGAGGTCTCTGCAGAAGAGGGGCGGGAGGGCCTCTGCTGAGGAGGGTGGGATGGAGTCTGGCGGGAGTGGATTGGAAGGAAGGCCTCTGCGGAGGCTGGGAGAGGTTGACCTCTGTGGAGGTGGGGAGAGATGGAGGTTTGGAGGGGGAAGGCGGGAGCCTCTGCAGAGGCTGGGAGAGCTGGAAAGTCTCAGCAGATGGGGATAGGGAGAAACCTCTGCGCAGACTGGGCCTCTGGGAGGCGAGACAGAAAAGGAGAAGGAGACCTCTGGCGGAGGTGGAGGAATGGGGAAGAGGAGACAGGAGCATGAAAGCCTCTACAAAGGTGGATAAGAGCACCTCTGTGCAGGCTAGGCCTCAGAGGAGGCGGGATAGAAAAAGAGCGAGAAAGCCTCTACAGAGGTGGATAAGAGCACCTCTGTGCAGGCTAGGCCTCAGAGGAGGCGGGATAGAAAGAGAGCGAGAAAGCCTCTACAGAGGTGGATAGGAGCACCTCTGTGCAGGCTAGGCCTCAGAGGAGACGGGATAGAAAGAAAACCTCAACAGAGGTGGATAGGAGCACCTCTGTGCAGGCTGGGCCTGAGAGGAGGCGGGATAGGGAGGAGGAGAGCAGCAAAGCTTCTACAGAGGTGGATAGAAGCACCTCTGTGCAGGCTGGCTTCCAGGGAGGCGGGATAGAGAAGAGGAGACGAAGAAGCCTCCACAGAGGTGGATAGGACCACCTCTGTGCAGGCTGCCTCCAAGGAGGCGGGATAGAAAAGAGAGTAAGATGTCTGCGGAGGTGTGAGTTGGAGCCAGGTGCTATTTAGGTGCTTGGGGCGAACGGCAAAATAGAACTGGTTCAGTCATTGGATACCGAAAAGGTGCCAGAAATCGGGGTGGATGGGCATGACTTTAAATGCGGATGATATGTCCACTTTTGCCATCCAAGCACCCCGGCCGACTTTTTTTTTTTTTTTTTTGCCTGAAAACTTTTTGGTAGCAATGCCGATTGGGCTGATCCAAAAGATACTGAAGGAAGGGGAGAGGAAGTGGCCGATCATGAATTTGGCTTATAATTCTTTTTGATTAGAAGTTCCACAGAGTCAGGATCGGTGATGGCCGATTGAAGATTGGGGCAGATAAAAGAATGGGAGGGGAGGCTGCAAACTCCGGGGTGAAATCCGTGGCGTAGAGACTATACAGATTACGTATGACATCATCGGCGACATCTAGCGTGTACGAGTTGGCTTGCTGCTTCGATTGAAGAAGTTGGCAACACTGGGCTTTGTTCCGCATCTGGGCGGAGGAAAATGAAGGGGGAAGCCGGCAAGAGGTGAGTAGCGTGGGTTCTGTCGTTGGAAGTTTGCTCTGTCGGAGGAAGAGTGGAGACAGAGATCAGAGAGCGCACGGCTTGTGGCCTCGAATGGAAGCCGCAGGCTCCCATGGGAATCTGGCGGGGCTGCGGCTTGAAGGCTGCTGGGGCTGGGAGAGGAGCTGGGTTCTCATGATCGAGCTCAGACTAGTATTCAGAGTTTAGACAGCTTGACTGATCACGTAATGCTTGTAACGAGATACGGAAGGGAAGGAAACTGGCTTACTTATAGTGGATAGGTTGGAATATTATTATTATTATTATCAATATTATTATTATGAGCCAATAAAATTCACACAGAACCTCCAACACCCTAATGTAAAAATAACTTTGGTTAACCTAATTTTAAAGGAATAATTAATTTAATTAATTTCATTTAATTTAATAATTATTGCGAGACAGTGCAAAGTAATTTACTTTTGAAATAACTTACTGCTCTTTCATAGAGGGTCAGTCATATCCAGGTGTATTTTCATTATAGAGGAATATGATTGTAATTCATAGGTGTATTTTTCCTTTTGATTTCCTTTGTGTGAGGTATAGCGGTTTTTCAACTCTGTCGCTCCAACAAACACTTTTAATCAGTGCACTTCAGGAAGAATATTTCCTGACAGCTACTTTTATCAACAAAATCAAATAAAGAACATCAGTGTTTACTGCAGTGTCACATAACTTTAATAAATATGCTCATCAACAGCTACTGTGGGAAAAATAAATAAATAAAAATAAAATATAAACAACAACACTGTTTATTACATTTTATCCTTAGGATGGCTTTTATTATTTTGTTTTATTTTCAGTCCCTCCTGGATTTGGTTTACTATCACTTTCCAATTAATTCCAGTGAATCAGACGCTATCAACATTTTCACATTAATGTAAACCCTGTTATTAAAGAGCTGCATACTGTATGCATTCATCCCCCTGAGGTCCACTTATAAAGTTTGTTTTGCACCAAAAATCAGTCATAAACTAGTTAATTAGCTGACTGAGATGAGCACCGCATTGCATCTGAACGGAATACACTGGAGATTTATGTGAACAGTCTGTTTTTAAGTAAAATGTACTCATAAAGTCATAAAAAAACTGAATTGATATTATTCTTTTAAGGGCTGTAATAAATTGTTCATCTTAAAGTTTTTTATCTGCTATTATGATAATGAAAATGCTAAATTGCCAAGTAATATTAAAAATTGCAAATTGGAATTGAGACTAAAACTGAAAAGAGAAAAGCCTTATCACAACTAATTACAGAAATCAGAACTGTTTCTAAGCTTTCAATGCATTCACTATGGTAACTCTATGCTCTACAGACATTAAGGGTCACCTTCGAAGCATCCACCTTCATCTGAAAGAAGAAAGTCACATACACCTAGGATGCTTCAAAGGGAAGTAAAAAAACACCTAATTTTTTCCTTTTTGGGTGAACTAACTCTTTCAGTAACCGTCTCAGTATGTGAATGAAATAAAATGATTGCAAAATTAATTTATAAACATATAAGTCTGATCCTGGGCTCAATCACACACAGTAGATGAAAACTATATTGTGTAAAGGTCTTAATTGTGGCATTTCTTTTTTTTTGACACTCTTTTAGTGTTCAAATTATTTTTAGTGTGTATTACATTGAGAAAGATCTGTAAAATGTGACGCACACTGTAAAGTTAAGCAAGAAATGATTTGATTGTCATTTGACTGTAATTCTGGGATCCTTGGAAGCATATGCATAGCTGTAGGTGCTACACACAATAAGAAACAACACATGATCTGAATCTTATATATTTTTTACTGCAGGAATAACACTCCATTTCTGTGACTTGACAGCCTAAGTTTTTGAACACATTTTTTTCTTCAGGTACTACATAGCTGGAAAGTATAGGGGTTCAGATGCAGCCTTTGTGTTTCATTGTCTCACATATAGTGTATACAACAAGAGAAAGAAAGAGAAAGAGAAAGACTTGAAAGTTGCAATGTTTTCATAATACAATTTCATCTCAAAGGTTCAAGGACAATTTTACTCCTTATAATATAACCCCTTTAAAGAAAACAGGTTTAAAGATGACATCTCATATTTCACATTCAGCATGTACCAGCTCAAGGGAGATTTACGTCAGCTGTGGAGAAAAAGAATAAAAATCTGAGAGGACTAGAGATGCTTTTATAGCCACGTTCCCCCTCTTAAACTATTTTATTCTCTTGGGTTTTAGATTGTTCCGTACCACAGTTTTAACCTTTAAATGTTTGACACTGCAATGTGAAAACCTAGATAACATTCACTTTCTGAAGGACTCAAATGTACTGATTTGCTCTTTTCTTCTATTACCTTGGAGTTTTATATTGGGGTCAAACTTTTTGAAGTACTTTTAAATAACAGGTTCTAACATGCCACTCATGTTTGACTGGGAACATAAAATGAAGTAAAGGATTTTATTTAGTATGAAACACTGAAATACTCAGTTGTACATCATAACTGATGAAGATACTATCAAATAGTTCTGATAGATAATTGTTAGAGGAATTTGTGATACATAAATATTTTATTTTATTTTATTTTATGTTTTTTTTTTTTTGACGACTGACATTCTTGATGGCTTGTGTTTCAAATAAATCCACTCAGTGTCTTTACCGCAAACCTTAATGACAAATAAAATACATGCATTTTGGATGAACATGCTTTTTTTATCCATATCTGTGGGAGGTTTCTACAATGTATTTTACAACAGTGACAAGCATTGTTGATACTGATAACCAGTAATCTCTTAAAATTGACACATTGTAATATGTTTAGTGCCTGGGCTGCTTTAAATATTCAGTGCATTTATATACACTGCATTGCACTTAATTTACAATTGTCAAAAGATAACAAGAAGGAATTTAAACACGTCCCAAACTCTCTGTAAACATAGAAATATGACTTTCAAGTATAAAGAAACTTGAAAAACAAAATGGTTATGTGTCACTGATTATTTTTCCATATGTTTTATAATTATTTTCCATATTATGAAGTGAAGCCTTCCACAGTCACATATGCTCACAGTGTTGCAATAGTTTGTCATAAAACTTTTTCCATTTCAAACTTGATCTCGTTGTTTAGTGTAGACAGCAGCCTGGTGTAAACAGAAGCCTCAGGATATTGTCTTGTGGTGACTCGAGATATTACCCAGCCTTGTTACCATCCTGAAGATATCTGATAGTTTATCTTTGATGGTTGATCTTAAATTTTGGTATGTGTACCAGCTGTAGTAGATTCAGTGTTCCAGATGGAAATTGAAATACTACAAATCTTTTTAAAAATATAAATATTTTTTTAAATGACATTTTTATATATTTGCCATGCCATCTGTTTGCGTCAAACCATTAGACTAATGCGTAGACTGCGAGTCTTTGCTGGCCATGTGAGGTAGGTTATTGCTTTTCACTACTTGCTGTATAGTCAGACTTATTAGTCAGACTTATATCGTTAATTTAAAGTAAAACTGTTACAAACAGTTTTGTTAATTAAAATAAAGCAGCAATAATTTTGCAATAATGAATAATGAAGAAATAGAATGTTGCATTGGCAAATAAAATAAAATAAAAATTTAAATTAAATTAAAATAAAACAACACTGCTCCATTTTCAGAAAGTGCTCATCTTCATATTACAGCACTGTACAAAAGTTTTCACTGAAATATTATTTTTAACTTTAGGAAATTTCTTGTTTTAGACATGTTAGCAAGCCTTAGTTATTTAGTTAATTAAGTGATGTTGATAAACAAGTTTCGGGAGGAGCTCTGACACATGATAAGCGACGGCTGATTTCCTAATCAGCCTGATTTCCTTTTCATCCAATCAAATTCATAAGCCTTCCCCTTAAATAAGCCCTTTTCCTTCCCTCTCGTTACGCATCCCTCCTCCACCTGTTTATTTTGCGTCTTCTTCCGGGGGGCGAGTGGGATTTGAGCCGGACGTCGAGCTCAGCCCTAGTTAGGGTTCTACCTGCTAGGGTTCCATCTTCTAGGGCTCGGCGTTCGCCAACATCCTGGCTCGCTCCCTGGACAGCACGCCAAATACGCCTAAATTGTTTATCGTAAGGAAGCGCAAACTCGTGAATAAGATGTTTTAAAAAAAAAAAAAAGTCCATACTCACATACATTTTTATTGAGATTTTTATGCATGGATTTGGCAGTAAGTAGGTATCCAGTTATGCAAAATGAAACCAAAAATAAAAAGTGGAATACTGATATTCATTTTATCAGTTTATGCATTCTTGGGGAATAAAACCCATGGCCTTGATGTTGCCACAGGAACTATTTGCAGTTTGTAAGGAGTAGTAAAGATCGTGTTGATGTGATTTGATCAGGTGTTGTGCAAGAACATGTGTTTTTGTTGTGCAGTATCAGAGTTGACTTGGACTGCACTTTTTGGAGACTAGAATCTGTTTTATTATTATTATTATTGCATTGCATTCCAGCTCTGCTTTGAGAGCACCACAAGAGCAGTAAAGCAGCATGCATTCATTTACCTCTCAAAATCAAAATCAAGTGCCTTATTTTCCATGACTTTAATAGGGAGAAACACTCTGCGCTCTTCATTAGTCAGATGTTGTCGAGGCACCATGAAACCAGATGGCAGTGCCACGTTTGCAGTGTTGTGTTATCTGGGACTTATCTGTGGGCAACCACAGGGGAAAGCTGTGTTTTCATTATAATCTATCCTAGTTTGTTTCTCTTGTGAACTTTCATTTTGAAGTTCAGTATCATGTTTAGCATGGTCTTGTTAGCTCCATGCTGCAGTTAGTGAATTCTGATGAAATACATATTTTTGCAGACAACATATAAATCACAAATATTTATTTATATTAGAGCAGTAGTGCAAGATGTTTTTATTTTTCTTGTTTTTCTTTTTGTTTTTCTTTACAGCAGGACTTCTTGGATATCTTCAGCCACTGAAGTTAGAGCTCAGGATAGTTGCTACTAAAAGGTTTGAGAATTTATTCTTGTAAAATCATCTGCAAATTAGTATTTTTAAGTGATTCCAGAGTGAAAAAGAAGCAGGCCTACACTTACTACTATTCCACAAAGAAATATACTTTAAGTGTGAAGTGAATGTAATGTTTTTGCACTTAAAGGAATACTTCACCCAAAAATTTCAATTCTGTCATCATTTACTCACTTTCGAGTAGTTCCAAATCTGTATGAATGTCTTTGTCCTGCTGAAAAAAAAGGAAGATATTTTGAAGAAAGTTTGTAACCAGGCTGTTTTGGGTCACCACTGACTTCCATAGTGGGAAAAAAATATATTATGGAAGTCAGTGGTGACCCAAAACAGTCTGAACTGAAGAAATGAAGAACTCAGTGACAGTATCAAAATCGAGCCGCTGCCACTGAGATAAACAGAAATGTGCAGTGTTTATCTAATGCTGAACGTATCTTGTGAATGTTCCTGATGAGTTTGAGCTTGAATCTCTAAGGAATCCTGATTTAAGTCGCTGTTATCGCATCATCCTCTTTCATTTCTAAACTACCACACTGTATCTCTGTCTTTGAGTCATGGTTGTTACAGGCAGTCTGTAAATTAAAATTAGGTCAAATCTTCATTCTGGTCTCAGAACAATGGATGGCCAGGGTAAAATCTTTCAGATGACTGACTCCTTTTTCTCCTGACTGCCATTTTTTACAACGTGACTTAGAGACAGCCTATGTGAATGCAGATGGCCTCTTTAAAATGTATGGCCTCCGGTCAGATCTGAGAGTGCTAATCCGCCTTTCCATTTCCTCCGCTGCTGTCTTTTATCTTCTGATGTCCAGATGGAAGTAGAAGCGTAAATGCCAGGCCGCCATGCACTATCCAGTGTTTCACATATTCTCTCAGTCTTCATGTTTTCAGGTCACTAACAAGGTGGTTAGGTGGCATCCTCTGAAACTTTGATGTTGAGATGTTTTGGCTCCAGACTGCTCATTTGATGTGAGAGTCCTCCGAGCCAGAAAAGTTCAGTGATAAAGGGAAAGGACACATTCTTAGTTTTACTTTTGGTGATGTTTTCTGAACTCAGAATAGCTTGATAAAGACAAGTGTTTGATGTGTTTTCTTCTCTTGAACTCATGCTATCTAATCCCCTTCAGTGTCATTAAATCTCCAAGCTCTCTTAATGAGTTTGAGTGCGTGTGTGTGTGTGTGTGTCACACTTGAAGGGGAAAATAAAATGTTAATTTTGGATGATATATAAATTAAAAGCAGTTTTCATCTTCGTTAAATTTAGGTTTAATCAAACTATATGTACAAAACAAAAAGATGTGCAAAATTTACTCTCTCACTCTCTTTTTCTTAAGCTCATAAATATATCAATTAATCCATTATTATTCATTTACATATTAATAAGGCGTATTGACTGACACAGCATGATTTTTGTGTATGTTCCTGTTTTTATTTTCATTTGAAACAGAGCTACTTGAGATAATTATGTTTTGACTAATCTACAAGTGTGAAAGTTCCCTGCAGTTGGTGTTTTATACCACTTGTTGCTTGAGACAAAAATCCTGAAATTTAAAATTTATGATAAATAAATTATTACACATTAGATGTGACTGGACTGTAAAAACACTCATTATTGCACTAAAGTATTGGATAGATGTTCATTTACTAGGCACTAGGCATCTCAGAGCTGGATATTAAATGAAAAAATCATAATAATAGTAATTATTGTGGGAAAAAAAATCTATGAGTTAAGCATATAAAGCTGGCTGCATCAAAAAGTCCTCTAAATCAACCCAGTGATTGATGATTCATAGTTTTTACAGTAGCTAGTAAAAGGTTATTTAATGTTTATTTATTTATTTATTGCTATGCTGATTTCAGTCAATGCAAAAGTAAACTTTTATTTTGTCCAAATTCTCATCAAAATTTTCACACATTAAAAAATAAATACAACCTCACATTGTGCCAGTTATGTTTAAACACTGCCTCTGAAACGTCAAAAATAAATAAATTCATTAATTAATAAAATTAATTGATTAAAAAATCAGATCAGAATCAAATTTCAGTGTTTTAGTATCTGTAGCAAGCAATTTTATAAATGACGACAAATACTGTACAAAAAAAAAGAAAAGAAAGAAAGAAAACGCATATAAAAATTCTGGACTCAGTGTGCAAACAATTACTGGACTGAAGCAACTTAGGTTTACTTTTATTTCTATCAATCCTTTTTTTTTTTTTTTTTAATGTATAAAATTCGACAGAACAGCCTGTTTATGCCCACAACAATAAAAATGAAAGTGATTTGATCATACAACTAAATATAATTTTAATATATGTAACCTTGTCTGTGAAATCCAAACTAAAGTCTCAAAATTTAATTAAAATAATCAGCATCAAATTTTGATTTCAACCAATACTTTTAATGATATCAATCTTTGACATGGCCACACTTAGTTTGTATTAAAAATATTAAGGTTATATTTTCAGAGAATGTTCTTTAATTCTCACAACCAGGGTCGCACACACACACACTATATATATATATATATATATATATATATATATATATATATATATATGTGTGTGTGTGTGTGTGTGTCTGTGTGTGTGTAAAGGTTCAAACTATTCTATTTTTAAAATAATTAGATTGTCTGGCTTTACATGGTTAAATTCTGTTATTAAAATATTTTCTCTGTTCTCAAATGGGCACATTACACTCTGTCCACCTGCTCTTTAAGTGCATCAATCAAAAGTTTGATCCGGAACATTTAGGCAGCAAAACTGCTTAGAGAGCAGAAAATTGTTGTGAGTATACATTTTCCTCTATAATCTCTTGGGATATTTAAAACACAAGATCAAAGCCTTGAAGTACTTTAGGGTCATATTTGCTTTGGATGGAGGGAAGTAATCACCTATAAATGTACAGCAATGCTGTTAGTTTGAAAGATTAATCAATATCCCTCTGCTTCTCTTCCTCTCTGAAAGGTTTTGCTGCTCCAAGTGAAGAATCTTTCCCGATATGACACAATGGAAATGACTATTTAATACTACATACACTTACCCCCGTCCATTAAAGCTTGTAAACATATACCGCTATGGTATTTATCTCCAATTCATATCTTGGATTTTGGCAAAGGTACAGTACATTGCTTATAAGCTACAGAAAATCTTTTGCAACCTTTGTGAACTTGCAAACAGCTCCAGCACATTAATGTGTTATGCAGTTATTTAATGCATTGAAAGTGTGTTTGATTATGGTATTGTTTGCAGTAGACACAACAGAGCTGATGAGCTTTATTATAT
This sequence comes from Enteromius mattozi, assembly GCA_032359235.1. Taxonomy (NCBI): domain Eukaryota; kingdom Metazoa; phylum Chordata; class Actinopteri; order Cypriniformes; family Cyprinidae; genus Enteromius; species Enteromius mattozi. The sequence goes on from JAUMHE010000056.1 coordinate 5,054,706, forward strand.
GATTACCATACAACACCAAATTACACAGCATCAGCGGCCCCAGACGGACTCACTGGTTTACATACAGATTTACACACTGTGAAAGCAACAAGCATCAGTCTCTTGGGCTTGCAAGCAGAATTTATACTCGCAGTGGAAATACAGAAAAGAAGATGATTCTCATATTTGAGATATGAGCAGTCTTATTAAACTCCATGATGTAGTGTCTTATCACCTGCGCTTCATAGATTTCATTTATTATAGCTTTTTTAACCGCATGAGCAATGAGATAAACCATCTCTCAACTACTAAGGCAATGACACAAATGTCTGTCACAACAATCATAGTACAGATTAATATAGATTATAAGTTATACCAGTACAATGAACACAAGCCTGAATATGACACCCTTTAAGATTCAACAAAGCAAATTTACAACAGTAAACATATTTTTAACCAATGCTCGATGCAGTCCTCAAGGAAAAGAAAAAAGCTAATTTTGCACGCACACACACACACACACACACATTCAAGTCTCAATTTCTGTGCTTAAGGACTATTATAAGTCAGCTACACATTTTTGAAAACGCACACATATAGTTTTAAGGCATTGGTGGCCTAAAGTCTGTAATGTTCCACTTTTTCCATACGCTTGTTTTCTTAAATATATATTTTTTAATTGTGTTATTTTTTTATTCTTCTAGTTCTGTTTACACAATACACAGATTAAATTTAAAATCATTTTAAATTCTTACAGTATTACACAAAAGTAATACAATGTTATTAGAGCTGAAAGCATGACTATTATTCATTCAAAAAAAGAAATAAATAAAAATAACAATAATCTTCTTAGTGTTGAACAACCTGAAATATCCAATATACAGTTTCAGACATGCGGACCAGCATAAATCCAGAAGGAGGGGAGGACACACATTTTCATTTGTTTGGTTGATTTTTCAAAAGACTAATCCTTTTGTATAGTTCAGCAATAACTAATAGGTAGAAAACTTGAATTTAAGCCTGTGGGAGGGTAATAAAATAAAAATGACATGATGTAGAGTGCATCATGTATTTGAGTTTTCTATGACTAGCCAACAGCAACAACCAGTTAAACACAAGGTTTTCTCCTAAGACTCTAGATGACTTGGAGACACACTTCTTTAGGGAGTATGGCTATGGAGTTGGTGGCAGAATTCATCCTTTCATTCAGGAATGTTCTATGAAATGTGTCACAGTTTCTGGGGTGGAGATATGAGTGCATGGATTTCAGTAGATGTAATAACATCCTCTAGACATCTGGCTTCAGTTTAAAGCCTCTGGAGATGCTTACAGCTCCAGACAATCATGAACAACACTCATATGCTTTACAAGACTGTTTTTGAACTTTAAACATGTTTATCTTTAAAGCATATAACTTTTATTATTTTGTTACTATATATTTTCATCCCGCTCACACCAAGGATGATAACTATAATGGTAATGATAAAGATAAATATATAGTATTTAAATTATTATAAATTCAAAATGACAGCCCACATCACAGCTATAATGACGATGACACAGAGGAGCGATATTGTTAAAATAATTCTTTTTTATCTGATGAGCAATAAAATCATTGACAGCCAATCAGAATCCAGATTTACATAATTTTAAGATAATTTTACATAATGATAATTTTAATCATAAGATTTTTGGAAATAAAAATAGATTACCAGATACAGAAATTAGTACAAAAGAAGATTGATCTCTCCACCAGTGTGGCTCAGTACAAATTATTTAACAAACATTCACAAGGAAAACGTGAGTCCATAAACAGAATATATTAAGAAAATATTATCTGTATTGTTGCATTGTGAATGGTACCTTTTGTATTTATTTGCACTTCTTGGTAATTTCTCTTTGGAAAACATCACTTTAATTAAATCTCAAATTCTTTGATGTGATGAGCATAGGTTTGCTATTTGTTTTAGAAAGCTCAATCTGTCATCAGCTTGCATGAGCCAGTAATAGATTATGGTGCTTTCTGAGTAAAATCTGTCCATTGCCTCAGTAACAGATGCTGCTTAAGCCTGGTTACAAGGCTGTGTTAAGCTGCCTGCAAAAGAGATGAATGTTTTAATACATCGTCTAAAAAAAGGTTTAAAAAGACCTTTAGGCCTGACCTGTGCACACTGCACACAAATCCGATTTGTTTTCAAATCCAATCTTTCAGACTGACTGTCATTGTGTCATTGATGAAATTTGATCCCTTTGTTCAGGTACTTTAGTTCATATCCGGTGTACCTAAACAAGTTGCTTTAGGGATGATGTAAGAGTCCAGAAAATATCTCACTCTGAACTCCTGAAGAACATGAGTGGCATTTTATACATTCATGCATTTTTATGATATTACAATTGATTTATCACACTCTAAATAAAAATGCTAGGTTACTTTTTCAGCCTAAAGTATGAGTTGAGATGGTTGGATAATAGAGAATGGAACTTGAGAGGAAAAATTTAAAACAACAATCCTGTCGAATTGCTATAATACACAGTTTATTCATAATTTTCAGTGTTTATTATAGACTTTCAGTAGGCCTGTGTGTTTCTTGGCAGCACTTAGCCTGATGGTTTGGCCCTAGTGTTAGTAGGGTATTCGCGGGCGGGAGAAAATGTGAACAAAATAACTGATCAATTTTTTTTTTAAGATGCAATATTGCACTTTTTATAAGCAGTTTTGTTTAACTGTATAAGCTGTATAATTATTGGGTTGCCATTCATTTCTGCACTTTTTCTCAAACACATGTACACATTTATATTTTTGTTGCTTTTGGGGTGTCTTTGTTTAATAAATGCAAAACATATTTATTAACTTCTTTTATATTTAAACATGTATTATTGTTGCTGGCATTGTTACTGCAGTCATTTTGTGTGTTAATTTCCAACCCATATTGAGTTAATTTTCCCAGCAGTATAGTAATTTTAAGCAATAATTGAGTTAAATAAAGCCTAACATGTTGGGTCAAACATTTAACCCAGCAAAGCTGGGTCAAAACAACCCAGCACTAGATTTGTTCCTTTTTGACCCAGCGCTGATTTGCCAAAGTGACCCAAATTAAGTTGTTTTTGACCCAGCAGTTTTAGAGTGCAGAACAATGACTTGAAATCCAATTTAGAGATGCATTCCAAAAAATTCACATTTTAAAACCACATATGGAAGTGGTTTGGATGGGGTTTGAAAAAATCATATGCCATGTGTATTTTCTGACTACAAAAGCTCTTCTGACTTAACAGATTTTAGCAAAATACGCCAAAAATCTGTCTTCTGTCTGTGTGAAGTTGGCTGCCTTTGTGTTTTTGTCATGTTGACTGATGAGGCTGATAAACATTTTTATTTTCATCATGCTGTCTACAACCTTTGTCCTTGACAAAGTAAAACATTTCAAGGAAAAACTACACTGAGAAGTTGTGTATGTAATCTGATGAGAACACTTGAGTCAACCGTTGGTTAAACACCATGAAGCATGTGGTTAGTTTAGGCTTCAGATTATATCCTATTAATCAGAAAAGAGCCGTGGGCCACAACAATGCAATGTGTTCAGCACACTCTCAGACGTCTCAAACACACCTCGGGGAAATCAGAGTTTTACAGCCCTTCCACTTACAGCCGTAGCACCCAAGCTCAGACCATTACAACAGTGAAACGCCTCCAGGCGGAGGCAGGCGCTACGATGTCCGACTAATTATAGAGAAACAGCTCATTTCTGAAATGAATTTTCCACAGGCATAGTAGATCTCCAAACGCTTATTGTTTTACTGGATTTATCTAGCAGATGTTGTTGCTGTCTGTTTTGCCGTATTTATTTAAGTGTTTAGAGTTTAATTGATTCCACATTCTGCTAATCCGAAACCATTATGTCAGATGTTTCTTTCGTGAGAGCATTTCCTGAATGAAACTAGTGTTTTTTGTGCTAGAAAATCCCCATGGGGGACTATCATGGACTATCTAACATTGAATATGCAGTAGGATCGTATACATATTATCCAACCTGGTCTCATAAAAATATGTACCTCGGTGCACTTTTTGTGCAACACCGTTTTTATGTGCCTTACCGAACGTTTCGCCGCAGTTTCAAAGAGAAATATCCACTGAGTGACGCTAAAACACAGGTTTAATATGTGAACCCTGGCACATTTTATTACAATGATATAGGTATTTATTGTAATATCAGTGGACTGCTGCTAAAAGTTAATACTCTATCATGTTCAAAATATGCCCCACACCAAATCCATCACTAAAACTACCCAAAAGAGTTAACAAATGCAAAACTGATATAAAAAGGCATTTGTTGATGCAACCATGTCATTTCAACTTTTGTTGAACCATAGTTACACAAGATTCGTTTAAGGGGTCCTCGGGCCTCTCAAATACGTCTCCGTACTCAATGAGCTACCAAACAAACCTACTGTTTATGAAAACCCTGAAGCTGGATATGTGTGATGCTAACATTCAAAAGCATCAGATATCAAATATCTCAGCATATTAACATTGTTTTGAAGTCATAACATGATATTCTTCAAGTAATTGTGCGAAAATTATGCCTTATTAATCAAAATTCTGTAAATTTGTGTGAAAAGGAATAAAAGGTGTTCATTTTACTGCCTCTAGTGTTCATTTCTTTTGGAAACTGCAGTGATATTCTCGCTAAAAAGTGCACCAAGGTATGTTTATGCCATGAGACCAGGTAGATGTTATCTTTTGCAATCGACATCTGTGCAGCAGGCTATGATCCATTTTACTGTTGCATTCACAGTTCACTTAGCATTCAAAAGACAAATTCGCCATGTGCTAATTATGGGTTTTTCTCTCACTTTTGGACTCCTTCATAAACATAGATGTTTTACAAGTTGTAGTGCACCAGTTGTTTTTCACAAGAAACACATGGTCTGTTAATCTGGATCCAACCTGAGGAAGCAAACATCTTTACAGGAGGATATCTATATATTAGCCTCATGAAAAAGGAGTCATGATGGGCTTGGAAAGCTCAGAACTAAATGCATCTGCTGACGTCATTTCTCTTCTCATTAGAATAAAGCAAAAACATCTGCTGAACAATCTTTTAAAGACTGAGTGACGCAATGCCAGTTTGGCTTGGATAGAAGTATTTGGATCCTTTTTTAAAACACGCAATCAAAAAGAGCACCTTTTCTGATCTGAAAATAACAAGCTGAATTAATGGGATGCTGTTTTAAAACGATCTAATCCAACAGCATTGTCTGGGTGATCCCATAAAACTGATCTTTGTGTGTGATCCTGAATACCAACCCATTATCCAAGTCATGAGCAGCGCAGGGGAATGATGCCATTAAAACCCTGGCTGGTACATCGGGGAAAGTTTGGACGGCCAAGCGACATAAATTTAATGGAGGAATTGGCAGATTTAAAGGCCTGCTGTGTGATGGATGGACATCAGGGCTGAGGAAGAGTGTGGATAACAAGGTATCAGTGCAATGTTGACATTGTTCACTGCAAAGTAAGTTCAGGGAGCAGATGCACAATGATTAGAAAGCCATGTTTAGCCAGTGGAAAAACTATGGAGCAAATAAATCAGGAAAAAAGGGACTAAGAGTAGGAGGCAAAATATAGAGAAAGGTGTAATATGGATAGTTTAGGGAGCATTTATGCTGGTTATGATTACGCTTAACTGATGTAAATTGATGTTATTTTGCACATAATGATGGTTGAATTGAGCACAAGCAATGTAAAGTACACAGACAAAAGTGACTCAATACCATGTTTTAAAGCAGTGTTTCCTATCCATTTTGTGCACTATGCATCCCCAAAGCCATATCTGTAGAGCTCAATCATCCCATAATCAACACTATACCAAAGATGGGACTTTTGGTGAAAATGTCTTCATAGTTTTCAAGGGACATAATAAATCAGTCACTTATATAATAATTGACCAGTTTACACTAACTGTTTGATGCTAATGTTATCTATTTTTGGTTTTCTTTCTTTATAAAGGAACTGAAAAAAAAACATTAAAACATTAAAAACAATACACCATGGTGCAGACATTTGTGACCATTTGTGGAATTGGGAATTATAATGTTTCAATTTGAATCTTAAATTCAAAGTTATTTGATGAGTAATGAGGTCATGTAAATTATTCATTGATTATTATTATTATTCCTATATATATTTATATATATTTCTCTTTTTTCCACTATAACTGTTAGAAAAATTAAATGTATAGGAGAAATATGGTGTAAAATGTTTCCATCATTATGACCTATCAAAATAATCTTTGTATACATCCATTCAAATTGTCCTAACTTCGTATTTAATTTGATAAGTTTTTGGAGTTTCAGCTTGATTTTTTTCATCAGTGATTAAATTCAAAGTGTCTGAAAAAGTGCAATGAACTCATCACTCCAGTTTGTCACTTTGGCAGCACTTTAAAGTCAGCCATTACACCGACATTTTCAATTTTTTACAGTCACTAAGTCTGTCTGACTTAGTACCACTGCACTCAATAATATCTGATATTTAATCAAGCTTCTTTCTCTAACATGCCTCAAATAACATCTTCGCTTCTAAAAGAAGGACAAAACAGTCACAAATCAGGTTTAAGTGTTCTTTGCTGTTGTTTGCTGATGATATCTGGAAGGACCTTAATATGCGTATAGTCATTAGGTCATTAATCAGAAAGTGATATTATGACAGACTGGCATGAGTTCATCCCAATAAAACATTTAAAGGTTCTTATTTAGTTGATCTCATTTAAAGCCACAGACTGTGAAGGCCACAAAGGACCATTTCAAAAACAAAACAAAACTTTTTCAGTTAAACAACAACAACAAAAAACATTAAGATAAAGCCAACTGCCAAAAGCATTGTCCTGTCTAGCAACAGACCATCATCGCTAACAACCTTGTAGTATTATATGGCTCAAACTTTGGAAAGCTGCTATATGTCAGTGTTTCAGAGTTTTGATCTAATGAATGAAATCACTCTTCTTGACCTCAGAAAAGATAAAACACTATACAGGCACTTAAAACTACAACAAAAGGATAACTTAACACAAGTGTAAGGCTGGCATTCTACTAGCCATTTTCAGACATTTACATAGTCGTTTGAGCAAGTCAGTTAATGTAGTCTCTCAGTAAGCACTAACAGCTCTAGAAACTCTTTCTGCTTCCTGCTGAGTTGATGGTCTTGCTGACTCTGATCTAGCAAGTTCAACATTATCGCTCAGTCGATAAAGGCGACCACTGAGCTACTTCTCATCCCGAAGAGCCATTGTTTGCATTTGCATTTGCATTTGATCCAAACTTTTCCTCAGCAAACTCTACACCACAAACTTTACCTTAAACGCAGATCGTTATTCACGGTAAAAATTACATTTTTACTGGTTCTTCTACACCAAAACCAGAAAGAAAGAAATTGTGCAGGCAGTCGTTTGGTGTCTTATTGTATGTCGTTGAGTGTTTCTGTTGTTGAGTGAGAATGACAGACCTTGAGGTTGGTGGGTGTTGTCCTTCCCTACCAAGTTGTTAGACGCTACCTTGCTTTTATACATTTAAACAAGTATCTAGTAAATATGTAACAACGTGAGCAACCATGGATCATAAAGCAATGGCCGATGTTGATGTAGCATGTGGTTTGCTTTGCTGCAAGAAAGTGATAAACAATCTAAGTCTTCTGCCAAAAGTAAACCCTTACAATATGCCAGTATCCACCCCAATTCTACTCTATCTTGTCCTCTGAAAATCAGCATGGTCCCGCTGTGCTGACAGTGGTGTAGTTGAACTTAGACATGGATGCTCCGGTGGCAGTTACCTCATCGTCCCCTTCCTTGAAGCCTCTTCTGCGGCAGGGCCTGCAGCAGCAGGAGAAGGTGGTAAAAAGCGCTTTTCGAAAGCGCTTGTTCATGAAGCAGTAGATGATTGGGTTGACGCAGGCAGATGTGTAGGACAGCAGGTGGATGAACGAGATGGGGGCTCCAGAAAGAGCCCTGTGGGCCGAGGGAAGGTCAAATGCTTTCCAAGTGTTGACGGAGTACAGAGGCATCCAGCAGATGAAGAACATGGCCACGATGACAATGAGCATACGGATCACCCGCTTCTTGGCCATTAGCTTAGCCTCGGATGTGTTGCTGCGGGGTCGGTCCACCTTTGCCGAACCCGTTGGGGTGAGGACTGACATCTCCATTGAGTTGGGCTTCTTGGACACTTGGATGTAGCAGCCGTCTCCGTCATCGCTGCTATATATGACAGTTGAGCTGATGCCATTTTCCATTCCTAAAGAGGAAACATTGCACATTCCTCAAGAAGAAGCTCTGATGGAGTATTTAAATAAATACAGATCAAGAGGAAGCTTACATTTTCATCCACATTGCATTTTCTGAATGAAATACTACTGCTACTGGCCAGAGGAGAAGTGACCCCCCCAACTGAGCCTGGTTTCTCCCAAGGTTTTAATTTTTTTTCTCCATTCTGTCACAGAAGGAGTTTTGGTTTCTTGCCGCTGTTGCCTCTGGCTTGCTTAGTTTGGGACACTTAATTTCTAGCGATTATTGTCGGGTTGATTGCAAAGATCCTATTTAAAATGAGCTGATCTTGACAACGACATATCTCCATTCAATAATGAAACGCCTTTAGCTGAAAATTGAGTGTTTAATCTTGTCGTTATACATTACTGACACTCTATTCCCCAATTTGATACTGTTCAGTACTTTGACACAATCTGTATTGTTAAAACCGCTATATTAATAAAGGTGATTAATTGATTGCTTGCAAAGTTTGGAGAATTTCAAAATTGAGTTTTAAGAATTGAGAATTATTATTAAACTGTAATGTTTATGAAGACTGAAGTTAATGACAAAATATAGTTTAAATTGAGGCAGTAAGTTAAGCAGTTTGGTTGAAATAACACTGGTTGTCCTCTGTAAACTTAAACCGAAAAATGTAACATTTAGAATTTTTTATTTCATCAGAATGGTATGAAACTTGGTGACTTTTGTTGTTCTAGCTAAATGAACACAGGCATTGTCGACACAATTAGAAATGGCTAAATCATCTTAAAAGGCATCTTTTTTTCTATCAAAAATACAAATGAATTTGCAAGTAGTTACAAATTAATGAAAATGAGCTGACACATAGTTGACATGTAGTTGCAAAGTTACTTATAGTTAGTAAAATGCGCAATCTGACATGCACTTAAAATTGAACTGGAGATTAGTTGCTGGGCGTCCAGCCAGAGGAGAACTGGCCCCAACTAAGTCAGGTTTCTCCCAAGGTTTTTTTTTTCTCCATTCTC
>JAUMHE010000056.1:5077099-5101335 GCA_032359235.1 Enteromius mattozi
TAAATTACCACCCCCAATATATCTATATATATATATATATATATATATATATATATATATATATATATATTAAAATCAAACTAAGAAATACAAATTTTATTACAATACTTCATAAATAAAGATGTTAAAAATGCAATTAGTGTAAAGGTTCCACTGGTGTATTTAGATACCTTGTTCAGTTCCACATATTTCTTGGCATCTCTGGCAGGATTTAGCATAGCGCTCTTGTTAAGCAAAGTGCCTTTGGGCCCACGGAGCTTCAGTCGCTGGTGGTGGGGAACCAATGAGCCCGTCTGAGTCAGCTTACACTGGAACATTTGATGAATGAGCACGTTCTCACTTGCTGCTCGAGGGGGGAAGAGAGAGATGGAGACAGAAAATAAACACAAGGCTACACACGTTTGGAGCTTAATTACGCCAGGCGCCGGAGCTAATTGTCTCCCCTCATTTACACCATCCCCCACGGACACCCTCACAAACAACATAACAGCACCCATTCAAATCTCTCCATGTGCACACGCTCCTCGTGTTGTCCTCTGACCTGCTTAACGTGGGGAGTGGAGGTGGTGTATAGAGAGTCAATGCTAAAACATATATGAAATGCATTGCAGCAGGGACAAATGCTAAGATCAGAGTTCACATGTCCATAATGCTGGGGAGTAACTATTTCAGTAGCGACGCTACTAACGAACCATATAAGTAAATCATTCTGAACACTATACATTTTGTCTTATATACAATGCATGAAGCACACAAAAGATTTGGCTCACTAATTTTATCAGAATAGAGTTAGAATGTTATAAAGCTACCATCATATATGCTAATAAGTGGAGCACAAACAAATATTGGATAACATAATCCATCTGTAATTACACTAAATTATGTTTAACAGTACTTAAAGGTGAGGTGTTACAACGTGTTCTATTATTTAACATTTCACTGTTCACTCTTCATCTTGGGTGGATATTTTTCACTTAAGACAATGCATTGTGGGAATGCATTAATTGCAAAGAATAAATGATAAGGAAGAATTTTAAAAGCAGGCTTTTGGCAGCATTTTGGTGTCAGAAATGCATTTATGAGGCATTAAAATGCTACCCAAGTAAATATTTTTGGAAAACCGCCAAACAAAAAAACAAACAAACAGGTGCTATAGTTAATGTTACTAACGGAAAATTAATGTACACTACCATTTAAAAGTTTGGAGTGTTTAAATATTATATATATGTGTGTGCATATATATATATATATATATAAAATGTGTCACTAGAATGATTATTGAAGGATCAAGTAACACTGAAGACTGGACTAATGACTGAAATTCAGCTTTGACATCACAGAAATTAAAATGGAAAAATAATATATTTTCAATTCTACAAAGGTGTTTTTTTTTGTTTGTTTTTTACAATATTACAGTATTTTATTATCAAATAAATATGCATAAAGACAGATCTTTTTTATGTTTTGAAATATTTTGCAAACCCAAAACTTTTGTATGGCAGTGAATGAATAAGTGATCTCCTGTCATTTCCTTCTCTTTCATTACAGTAACAATAACTATACTAACTAAGCTATTTTGATGGGAGCTACTGTTACCATGGTGAGTTTTTTTTTTTTTTACCATATAGAGGATGACTAGTACACAAAACTCCCAATCCTTACTTTTCATAACAAACAAGATGTTTTGGGGAAGAACATCCTTGTTCTTGTCCAGTGAGCCGGTCAGATCATAGGTCACCTGCAGTAAGGACACACAAACACACATGAGTTCAGCACTAATAATAGCCCTCACTCTCAGCATGACAGCGCACTGACTCTCCGGAGGGCTTCTCGGAAATGTGTGACTATGGGTTTTTGTGTTTGTGTGTGAGGCTCTGGCTGAGCACATGACCGTGAACTCAGCATGTGCATGTGTGAACTCGCAGCTTCCCGTAACCAACCTTGCCGGCATAGTGAGTGATGGTAAACGATGGCCCCTGGTCTTTGGGTGGGGGGTTCCCGTTGCCATCCTTGGTCGTGAGGGAGACGGCATCCAAACCAGAGGAATCCAGCTGTATCTGTAGTCTCTTGTAAAGGTTGACTTCACATGGCCTGAGGGACTGACTCTCCTCATCAACAATACCCAGCACACCCTGAGGTTTCTGTAACACACACACAGTTATACTGAAGACTTTAACTGCAAAATCCAAAGTACATAAGTGATGATGTACAGTATCAATTTCACTTCCAATTTTCAGTCAATTTCACAATTTCACAGTTACTTAAAACTAAATGATTATTTAAACTATTTTATTATGTAAGAAGACTTCAAACTAACACAGCTATGTAGGAAACCTGTTAGAGAACAGTCAATAAAATCAATCAATCAATCAATCAATCCAAATCAAATCAAATCAAATCAAATCAAATCAAATCAAATCAAATCTCCCTCATGGTGCTCCAAACATGTAAGACCTTTGTTCAGCTTCAGAACACAAATGAAGATATTTTTAATGAAATCCTAGAGCTTTCTCACTCTGCATAGACAGTAATGCAACTGACATGTTCAAGGCCCAGTAAGGTAGTAAAGACATCATTAAAATAGTCCATGTGTCATCAGTGGTTCAACTGTAATTTTATGAAGCTACAAGAATACTTTTGGTTTGCTAAGAAAAAAAACCAAAAAACTTTTTTTTAAAAATCTCTTCTCTTTTATATTTCTGTCTATGCAAGGTCAGGAAGATCGTCAAGATATCTTAATTTATGTTCTCAAGATGAACAAAGGTCTTATGGGGTTGGAACAAAAGGAAGGCGAGTAATTAATGACAGTTTTCATTTTCTAGTGAACTATCCCTTTAAATATTTGGGTTACACTTTTATTTTGATAGTCCACTTTAGACATAAGTTACAACTACAAATAACTTTGTAACTACATGTCTACTACATGCTAACTAATTTTCATTTATTCACAACTACATGTCTACTAACTCTCAGAGTAGGTTTAAGGTTAGTAGAATAAGTTGACATATCCTTGCAAATTCTCTCAGAGTCAGTATGTAGTATGCTGTGGACCCATCAAAATAAAGTGTTAGAGGATATTAAGCAGATAGTCTACTAATACTCTAATGACTGCTAGTTGACATATAGTTGCAAAGTTCCCTTTTAGTCATTCACTATGACGTTACGTCATTGACTGATGTCATGGGGTCCCACCTAGGAGACCAATCGACTCTGATCTTTGGAGAAAATGCTAATAGGAATTGGCCAGTAGTTTCTGCATGCCAAGCCACTCCCCTGTACATATGGGTACATAAGATGGCGGCATGCAAACCACCATTAGCTTTCTACTTCGGAGCCGATCGGTTGATGAAGTTGGAGAAGAAGTTTACCTGCTGCTTGGAGAGATCCTGGTCGGAGAGGAGGGGCTATCGTCAGCTTCTGCTGAAGGCGAAACTGAGCAGCCCCCCCACCATGGCAGCTGCTCAGAAGGAGTCTGAGGCGGAGCTGGCGGCCATGCTCTTCCGGGCAGCCAAGAGCATCGGGCTGGAGGTGACAGCGCTCCAGGTGTGGCTCCCAGCCTCGTCCGGCCCCAGTGCTTTTCATCCCGGAGGTGCATAAGGAGCTCACCAAATCGTGGAAGGCACTGTATATATCTAGGGCGCGGTTGAGCTCCTCCCTTCTCACTACCCTTGATGGCAGAGCGGCCAGCGGGGAGATTCCCCAGGCAGAGCACGCAGTTGCGGTGTACTTGTGCTCGCAAAACGGCGCCTCCTGGAGGAATCGCCCGCGTCTCCTGTCCAAAGCCTGTAAGCTGTCGTCAGCTCTGGCTGGCAAGGCTTACAGCACTGCAGGACAGGCCGCTTCAGCCCTGCATGCCATGGCCATCATGCAAGTCCATCAGGCCAAGGAACTAAAAGTACTAGTAGTGGCCCGAGGTTGATGCATTAACTGCGTTCGGTGACCGACTTTGCTCTCCGGACGACGATCAATGCTGAAATGTCTTGCAGCCTTCGGGCACAGGACAGCGGTTCCTTTGAAATTCTTTCAGAGGCTCCTGGGGCATATGGCAGCTGCAGTTGCGGTTACGCCGCTCGGTTTGCTTCATGTGAGACCGCTACTGCATTAGTTGCAAGGCAGAGTCCCGAGATGGGCATGGCGTCACGGCTCACTCTGGATCGGCGTTTCCCCAGAGTGTCACCGCCTCTTCAATCCGTGGTCAGACCCTATCTACCTTCGGGCCAGTGTGCCCCTAGGCCAGGTGTCCAGGCATGTGGTGGTTTCTACAGATGCCTGCATGATGGGCTGGGGCGCCGTATGCAACGGACTCACGACGACTCACACTTCCCGGAGAATGGAGACTCCTCAAGATCAGGGAGGATCAGGAGCAGGTTCTGTTGGTTGCTCTGTTTTGGTCCACCCGAACCTGGTTCTCGGATCTCATGCTCCTGTCGACAGCCCCTCCCTGGAAGATTCCCCTGAGTAAGGACCTTCTTTCTCAGGGGATGGGCACAATCTAGCACCCGCATCCCGATCTGTGAAACCTGCACGTGTGGTTTCTGGACGGGACTCGGTAGACCTCGTTGGCCTTCCCCAGGCCGTGGTAGACACTATCACTCAGGCTAGAGCCCCCTCTACGAGGCAGGCCTATGCCCTGAAGTGGGGTCTTTTCACTGACTGGTGTTCCTCTTGCTGAGAGGACCCTCAGAGATGTTCGTCGGTGCGGTGCTTTCCTTTGGCTGTCCCCTTCCACTTTGAAAGTCTATGTCGCTGCCATCGCGGCTTACCACGATGTGGTGGATGGGCTTTTCGTTTGTCTGCTTTGAAGGTCAGCAGAAGGGGAATGCTGTCTCCAAACAGAGGTTGGCTCATTGGGTGGTGGATGCCATCACCCTTGCATACCAGGGCCAGGGTGAGTCGTGCTCCCAGGGGGTGAGAGCCCATTCCACTCTGAGTGTGGCCTCCTCCTAGGCGTTGGCGCGCGGCGCCTCTCTAGCAGTCATCTGCAGAGCTGCGGGTTGGGCGACACCCAACACCTTTGCAAGATTCTATAATCTTCGCGTGAATCCCGTGGCCTCCCGTGTTTTGAGTAACATCAGGTAACTCTGGGAGGTTTGCAGCGCCATTCCTTCGGGATCCGAGCACTATATTCCACTGTTTCCAACAGGTTACACTCCTCCACTGCCCCACAGTTTGAGCTAGGCGGAGTAGCTTGAACTGTGCCCGATGCAGGGCTTCCTTCACTCTCCTTGGGCCTGGCATGCTTTCTCCATGGTTCTTCCACCATGTTCTCCTCACTCTAGTAAGATCTTCTCACACAGGCCTAAAAACCTATGTGCTCTGCCCCCCTACCTCTGCTTTTTGCATCCCTGCAGGGCCCCCTTACCTTACCCCCAGGGTGTTGGGAAGGTTGCGTGGGATCTCCATTTTGTTTGACATGCTGTCCCTGCAGCCTGTCAGCATTTTGGCCTCCTATGTAACGCAGTCCGGGTTGTGGCGTTTTCCATAGAGACCCCCTGATGTCAGTCAATGACGTAATGTCATAGTGACTGACTGAAAGGGAATGTCTCAGTTAAGTATGTAACCCTCGTTCCCTGAAGGAGGGAACGGAGACATTACGTCCTTCCTGCCACAAGGTCGGACTGCGCTGGGGAGTTGGTTTCGATCGGCCCCTCAGCAGAAACCCAATGGTGGTTTGCACTCCGCCATCTTATATACCCGTATGTACGGGGGACTGGCTTGGCATGCAAAAACCGCTGGCCAATTCCCATTGGCGTTTTCTCCAAAGATCAGAGTCAATTGGTCTCCCAGGTGGGACCCCATGATGTCAGTCTATAACGTAACATCTCCGTTCCCTCCTTCAGGGAACGAGGGTTACATACATAACCGAGACGTTACTGTTAGTAGAATGTCTAAAGTGGACTATCAAAATAAAGTGTTACCAATATTTATAGCTGAAATTAAATATTTGATTTGTAGTTGACATCCATATGACATGACATAGTGAGTATAATTCACTAATATGACATTTTAAGTAGTATTTTATATTTTATTATGAAAACTGATTCAATATTCCTATAGTTAGAATTCTGCTTTATTTTGATAATTCTATTTTTAATAAAAATTTTCAGATTCCAAGTCATTAAAATGCACTAGTATGCAAAGTGGAGCTGTTTATAAAGGATGAATGAAAGCCTAAAACAGACAGTCATAAAACCCATTCAAATGTACACAAAATAATTTAAGTAGTAAAGTCGAGCACAAATGTGTGCGTGGCAAGAGAAAAAATGCTCTATAAGTACAATGCTGTGTCACTTGGTCTTGACCAAAGGGAAATGTCATTTGGTGACTCGTAAAAAGGTCACATCTGACAAACGGCTAATAGAGTCATAGTCTAAAAGATGGGCTTTATCACATCTTTGTGACACCTAAGGGAATTCAACACGCCTGGATGTGTGTTAGCCTTTATAAAACAGTCAGTGAGGACATCCGTTATTGAGTCAGTAAATGAAGAGACGGCAATTAAAGAGGCAACAGAGGGGCTCTTGTACAGGGTCAACAGCCTCAGGGTGCGAAAAAGCTTTTCAACTTCTTTTCTTTCCCTCCTGCCACGGCTCTCGGAAAGCCGCTCTGATTGCGTACCTGGAAGAAGAAGTCCAGCACTGCTGTCTGGTTGCCGAGGGAGTGTAGCATCTCCATGGCAACCCCCTCCTGCAGACATTCCTGCTGCTCCTGCTGGAAGAGCACGTCTGCAGTGAACTGCCTGATCCGCTCATTCACCATGTTCACGCACAGCTACAGACACAGAAACACAAAAGCTTTTGTTAAGACACAGCACAGGGACATTTTACTTATAAATAGAATACACTGATCAATCTGTTTATTTTTCAAGTTCATACACCTTTGTTGGCCTCTGGGCAAAAACAATGCTCCTCGTGAAACTCATAAATTGTTGACTTATAGAGTGAGTTACTCCAACTATGGAAACTTCTGCCCCTGTGGAGTTTTAAAGCAAGAGACTACTTGAAAGAAATACTTTATCTCCTAACAATGTCTAACAGTGGACATGCAGAGTTCTGTCAGTTTTCCAGAAGTCCCTTTTTAAACAAATGTACAGCTGTAGTAGAAACAATACTTACTCTGATGTGCTTTGCTTTTTTGCTTTTCGTCAAAATAACATTTTATATTGCATCTTTAGCTCTTCACTGACACCATTTTCGTTAATTATTTATTTATATGAATATATAAATAAATTTATATATTTAAATGAATAAATATAATTTTATGTGGTTGTAATCATGCATAATTATAATATATTATATTACTATTATTATTACTACTACTATAATTACATAATAATTACAGTTTTACGTTAAAATGAAAATAAACCATTTGCACACAAACAAATAAATAAATAATTAAATACATACAGATATTGTGAAACTTAATCAATGTTTTCTCATGCGTTATTTTGATTTTTTGTTTAGTTTGTTTTGTTTTTTTCTTCATAATTTAAAGTGATAGTTCACCCAAAATGAAAAAGCTATCAGCTTATTATTATTTATCTTTTTTTTTTTTTTTAAATGCTGGATATCAGTCGATGGCAGCCACTGACCACAGTATTTGTTCCATACTATGAAAGCCAATGGCTACCATCAACTGTTTGATTACTGATATTCTTCTAAATACAGATAGCAAGATGGACTATCCCTTTAAGATCTGGGTCTGGCACCAGGGTAAACATTAACATCTATAAATTAAAAACATCTGAAAAGCAGAAAAAAATATTTCTGATGATGCATAAAAAAAAGTTTCCAGTTTTAAGGTGATATTCATTTTACAAAAAGAGATCAAATATATTAAATCTATTAAATACATGTACATGTATAACAATAATTGTATAAACAAGGTTGTACAATTTTGTACAATGTTTATATGGCTGCATATGACTTTTCAGGAAGCAAGCATGTGTTTTATCAGGAAAAATAAAAGCATACACTTGTGAGGTATGTTTCAACAATCCACATATTTTCCAAAACAATAGCTCTATGGCAGGCAGCTTTATCTGCACACAAAGAGCTGGCATGTATGTTAATTACCTCTTAACGAACATGGCTGAAATAAGCATTCAACATTAACCCCGCGCACTCATTCACTCACGCTTCGGTGAGCGGGTTTTTTCTAGGAATTCAACCTAACAGCCCAGTAACTGGACTCATTTAAATCATTTATCACCGTAATCCTGCCGAGATGAAAGTTAAAAACAAGGAACCCTAATGGAAGGGAGTCTAAAAAGCCAAAGCAGGAACCACAGAGGGAACCCATATAAGGTACATAGCAAATACTTAACACTACACAAGAAACCACAGAAGCTTTTCCATGTGGACAAATGGTACTATTTCAGTTGAAGTAGGAATAGATGGCTTTTTCCCAAACAAAAGAATTCAACTTCAAACCATCTAGCTGTTGGTTTCTCAGAAGCCCTTAGGTCATACAGTATATGATGGAGCTGTTTTGATACTGCAGATCAAACGCTAAGTCCATCGGAGGGAAGCATACAGCACGGTTGTATCAATATAGGCATCTTCCAAGTTTAATGTGGCAACACACACTGGATGAAGAACAGACGGCCATGGTGGAAGCAATGGGGAGGAAAGAAAACAAGCATTTTAGAAAAGCTGGGTGCACCTCATCAACTTCTCATCATGAGGTTTCACAGCGCTACAGGATGTCATAGGGAAGACTGTCTAAGCACTAACACAATTCAGCACACATCATGAGAGAAAAAGATCAGAGCTGAGACGAAGAGCTTGGAGAAAAAGAGGAAGAATCTGAGGAACACTGAGCAAAAAAATCCATCCATGTACAAAATATCTCAAATTTGAGTTTGGAGGCATTCCGAAGAAAGCATTCAGGCCCCTTGTCTTAATGCAAGACAACACTTACCCAGAGATGATTGTCTTTATAAAATCATACAAGTGTAGAAAGGTGGAGAGTTTGTAACATTAACTGAAAAAGCATAAAAAAATCTGTATTTTCTGCACTTTGTGGTGTCTAAGGGGCCATTCACACATGAGTTTTTGTGTCTAAAATAGAGATGTCAGTTTAAAATGTTAATTAGCTATGATAAAATAACTCAATAAAAATAGTTTAATGCAGTTAACACACATGTAAAGCAATGATTCAAAGGTCCATACATAGAGAGAGCCGTTTACTTCATTCCTGAATGAATCAGTTTAACCCTTTGAGCAGTACGACCCCACATATAGGATTTTTCTTTCCGTGCCCCTGGGAGTATGGTCCCACATATGGGATTTAGAGCATTCGGTGACGTCGCATACCTGACAAATTCAAACTGAGCTTTAGTGCGTTTGCTGGCGCTAAGCCAGAGAGATATGCACTGTGCTTGTCATATTATCACACCTATGCAGTGTTCTTAACCACATAATGCATATTTTATGTTTCAGACATTTAAATACACATATGTACTAGTAAAACAATACATTTAGAGCTTGTGAAATACAAACAGATGTCTATGGAAGCAACAATAACAATCCATTCAAATTTAATTTGCCGATGTGTTTTATTCATATCAGATACACATACTGTAGTGTAGGTAGCTATCAAGTTAACTCTATTCTTCATCCAGTTCTCCGGCCACTTACTATCATGTATTTTGGGAGAAATTGATGAATTTGCGTGCTGTTAATCCAACTGACAGGGCTCTCTGAACTGCGGCACGAACAAACTTGGCGGCGCCCATCTCATGTTACAGATCATGATCAAGATAATTTTGATCAGGTGTATAATTGACAAAACATTTACACATATTTGTGAATCAGAATATCATATTGTTCATGACATGGTAAGCAAGTTTGTGAATATTTGAAATAAAAATGGAAAAACAAAATAAAAGCAATCAATCCGTCATGCAGCGTTATTGTGGTCGTGGTGTATCACGTGTCAAGCACGATGCGTTTCCATGGAAACAGTAGGGCAAATGTTCTAAAATAACGGTCGCCTAAAAAAAACTCACTCTGGGGGGACCGCAGGAATATTTTAAACTTACCACTGAAAGGGTTAAACAAAATCAAATCAAATGAATGAATGACTCACAAAGACATTTACTGCCACCACCTGCTGGCAGTTTTAGTTTCTTCTTTAAAATTTAATTTGATTTAGGATATAATAAATACGTAAATTACATAAACGGGTTAGTTCAAAGCTGTTACCAGTGCATGAACAAAAAAATACTGAGATTACTTCTCAAATGATTTTTTATGTTTACATAGCCTAAATGTTTGTGTGTAATAAACTTTATGCTGAATCAAATAAAATACTTCTTTCTGAAGCTACTATTTGTAATGTCTACTTCCTACTTTCCCATTTATCACAATGATGTACTTAAATCATTTTTGTGGGTATTTCCACAGCCAAATTTAGTTTGCGATTAACTAGACTAATTGATCGCCTCACCATGTATTTAATTAGATTAAACATTTTAATCGACTGGTAGCCCTAGTCTAAAAATGTGAGACACAACAATCAGGAACTCTAGAGATTTACCTTTATGTGAGATGTAATAGTAGAAATAACAGAAAACAGTAAAACAGAAGAATAGATAGTTTTTATATTTTATTTAAATTAATAAATTTTTGACAATTTTCAACTGAAAAATCTTGGAATGGAAAACACGTATTGTGTGAACGACTCCACGCTCTACATGCAACTGAGAAAAGTTCACTCACTAGTATGGGAGTTTTTGGAGACCACAATCAAAAATGGCAAGTGAACTTTTCATGTAGAGCATCTCACTTTCACCTGTCACCTGCTCTGACACAATCTACAAACTGTCTTTTATGTTTTTTTTCTTTTTAATTGTGGGTGGCATCTAACATTAAGCAGCAATACTGTAATCTTCTATGTTGAAGAGCATCCACCAAACTAATCTTGCCTTAATGTTAATAACTTATTGTCAATTACGTTACATTGTGACATCTCTAATTTGGGGTAAAAAAAAAAAAAAAAAAAAAAAACAGAATAGTGGTGCATTAGTTTCTGTAATTAGATGTACGGAAAATCCTAAATAAATTAGTCAAGAGTACTTGGAGACTGACAGATTTCGACCAGACCCCCTTGGTCATATGGCTTGAGCTGTTATGGCCTATGCTGGTTTACTAGTCATGACAAGCTGACTATCAAGCAAAACCAGACAGAACCAGCAAATCAACTTTTTGGCTGGTTTAAGCAATTTCTTACTAATTTATTTCTATTTTTTCCCCCAGCAGTAGCTCCCCTGTACAGTAGATCACCATCTGGTTTAGCAGTTGGAAGTAGATGAACCTCATACATGAACCATTACTCCACAGTGGCCATAATTTACCTCATGCTTCCCCCCATAGAGTCTATGACAACAATGACATTAGTTGGTGCCAAATCCAGACCAATAGTTCATGGGTCAAACCAGACCCTGCACAGTGACTCTTTTGTGTCTGATGCCAAGAGTTCAGCCGAGGAGAAACCACCCCCACCCCCTCACATGTCAACCTCATCTCGTCCTTTTCAAAAACACAGCTCACACAGTAGACGTGGCTGCTGAGGATTCTGGGCAGGGGGCGGCGGTGCACACATGTGGCGTCTTAGCCTTCAGACGGACATTTGTCTCTCTCCAAAACACTAAAATAACATAACTCGGATCTCGACAGCAGCTGCTTTATTTCAGGCTACTTCGCAGACTTTGGGGGTAAAAAAAAAAATGAACTTATATAAAGTACATGGCACATCCAGCTATGCGTCTGGGTCTGGCTCCAGGCTACTGTGAAGAATGCACTAATGCTTTCACAACAAGTCAAACAAAGTTGAATTGTCACCCAGTTTAGCCTTAGCCGACCTCTCTGTGACGTGTCTTGAGTCAAATATAAGCTTTGTACAAAAACCTAAAAAGCTTCCTATCTGACGGTCTTCTAAGGCAGTATCCTAATTGAAATGAAACATCATATGTTGGTACCGATAGCTGCTTTAATAGTCAGTTTTAAACTATCATGATAATGAAGTATTTTATAATCTACAGACAGTAAAATCCTGTAAATCAGATATAATTTTAATCAGATAGAATTTCTGGTTCCATCGTCCTGAAGTCAATGGGTATACTGAATGGGCTACTGGTTAAATGACTGAAATAAGGTCTTTGGTTAACACTTGGTTAAGATATTTTCACATTTCTACAACATTAGTAATATCCCATCCAGGCCATGTCATCATGCCAACTTTGCTAGGACAATCTGGCACTTCTGAATCAGGGCTTTTAAGTATTGTAGGGCCCTATGTTTTCCACAATGTGGAAAATGCAAACAGTATCGTGGAATCCAGACAAAAAAGTGGAATTTTCTGCATAACATTGAAAGTCACAGAATTTTCCAAATTCTGGATGAATAAATTAAAAGTCAGCCAGTCCACAAGCGCAGCTATAGATTTTTGTTTAACTGCATTATCCTCTTTTCTCTAAATATACTGTAACTGGCTGCGAAAAGATGAAAAACATAGATGCACTGTGTTCTGTTTCACACAAGATGCTTAAGAAGAGCTGAAGTAGCACACACCTATTGAGCTTTACAGTGTCACATGCAGCTTACCACTTTGATACATTCTGCTCAATTCGTGCTAGCAAAGTCAATTTGGATCGATTGGCTTGGTCATCTATATTTTCAAAATGCTCAGGCTCAAACTGATATGGTTCACACTGACCAACTACATTATAAACTGTCTTCATAATTGCTTTGGAAGCTGTAGCTTGATTAGGTTAAGGAGTGTTACATTTCCGACACACAGTTAAGATGTTCAGCCAATCACAGCTGGCCAATCAGAGCACAGTGGAGCTTTTCTAAAGAAGGAGCTTTGTAGAAATCAATTTTTGTTTGTAACAAAGCTTCCTTTCTGCAATTATCCAAAAGCCAATGGAAAAATCCTATAGGGTAATTGTTGAGGAAACCAGGGTGATGTTAACGTCTGAATTGGAATGCAAAATTATGTCATCCTGGCAGCACTCCATTGTCTGCTGCTTTGAATTTTTGAGTTTGATGCAATGTGTTCTTGGCTAAGTTCTAGAACAGCCTACACATCGGAAGCACTTTTATAATGCCTTAAAAAGAAAAACAGTCTACACAGCCACCTCACTCAGTTTTGGAACAGAGCTATAAAGCTTGAGCAGAGTCAGAGTCAGAAAAAACACCTGTCTCGCTCAGAATTAAATGCCTTTGTGGTGGAAAAAACCCAGCAGAAGAACATCCCGTGTGTTGTTAAGTCTAAAAACGTCATAGCCCAAGGCAGGAACATACTGTGGGATAGGTCAGTGCTTTCCCCTGTACAGGAAACAGGATCATGAGCACAATGCCTTCATTTCCACTGGTCTGTGGCTCTGTGGCATATCCACATCAAATCTAGTGCAGATCAGTTTTAGGGGGCCCACAATCTATAATGATAAGGTGAAGAGCAGTGCGTGCCAGATTAAATGCTCCAGAGTCTGCACTTAAATAGGAGACTATAAATGTTAGACAAGAAATGACCCTTTCAAAAGATCACAATCAGATTTTAACCTTACCTGTTCGTAATCATTGCGCTGGAATTCCTCGAAGCCAAAGATGTCCAGTATGCTTATCTCAAGGGCAGGATCTCTGTTAAAACAGACAGGAGCATATTTCAGCATTGTAGAGGGGTGGGAGTACTATAAATGTTGAGTCAATCAATACGTTTTGAACCATAGTGCAATGTTTTCTAGTGTAAAAAGCAGAGAGAAAGTATAATAATACTTAAAGGTCACTGACAAGAAAAGTCTAGGTTTTTCTAAGAAACAATAGGTTATGTCAAAACAATTCTGTCATATTTTACTTTTACACTGTGTCTACATCAGAAGCACCCAATGTCAGTAGAAGCGTTTAAGCTAACATGTTCTCTAACATGACCCAATCAGCTGTCAAAATATATATTTTTAATAATTTAATAAAACATAACCTTAAAAGATTCATAGTGAAAAACATTATTTGTAAACAAAACCATGACAGACAACTACACATTATACATGCCAAAGCTCAGTTTAACAGTGTGTACTGGTGTGACTGTCCTGGTGGAAATGATCATGCCCTCAAAGACCTGCAATAAACATTCTGATACACGCATCAATAAACATTAGCCTATTGCAAAGCAGCTTCCATGAACTGCTGACCAGGACACAACAGGTCAAGCCTGCTTTAGCCAGTTATTGATCACACATCAGGCCTTCATTTCTTTACAATAGTAAACCTTTCGTAAATAGATGACAATGGATTTTGATTGTATGGATGTGTTATTATTTCTTCAGTTAAATCTATATAGTCAGTGTTCAAAATTAAAGGTTAGTTCACCTTCAGCTGCTGGTCCCCACTGACTTTCATAGTATGGAGAAAACAAAAACAAAAACACACACTATGCAAGTCAACTGAAGGTGAACTATTCCTTTAAGGCCTGATAAGAGCTAAGATATTATAAATCAAGTGTATGCACCCATTCAAAAGTTTGGGGTTACTATGATTACAGTACATTTTAAAAAAAAGTAGTAAAATTAGCAATGTTGTGAAAAAATTTAAAGCATACAGCCATTAGAGAAGCTGCAAGTTTGTAATTGTTTGTCAAAGGGAACATTTGTATGTCTTCCAAAGTGAACCTATGCTGTTTTTTTTTGTTGTTTGTTTTTGTTTTCTTTGAGTAAGGCATGCGTAATTACGTGGGATG
Source organism: Enteromius mattozi (assembly GCA_032359235.1). Lineage (NCBI taxonomy): Eukaryota > Metazoa > Chordata > Actinopteri > Cypriniformes > Cyprinidae > Enteromius > Enteromius mattozi. Next base: position 5,091,839 of record JAUMHE010000056.1, read on the forward strand.
ATGAGTCACTGGAACTGTTTATGTTCCTTGGAAATTCTGGATATTTGATTTTTTGTTTTGCTTCTGTATTTTTTATTTTTTTTTCCTGAAAAAAAAAGTAGTACAAACAGTTATATTATGGTACAATGTAAAATAAAAAAAAAAATACATATATATAGTTTCAAATATCATTAATTCCTGTGATAGCAAAGCTGGATTTGTGACATGTTCTTAGTATTGAAATTCCAACTGTAACTTTTGATCAATTAAATTATTCAGAATCATGCTGGTTAAATCCTTTGAATTTCTTTCAAACGAAGTATAATATAAAGTTGTCTAAAATAAGTTCTTATAAATGCATTAACTAATTAAAAATTAAAAGTTTTTATATGTTCGAGGTAGAGAATGTACAAAATGTCTTTATGGAACATGATCTCTTATTTTGAACCATACAATGTATTGTTGGCAATTGCTACAAATATGCCTGTGCTAATTATGATTGCTTTTGTGGTCCAGGGTCAAACACACACACACATATGTGGTCCTGCATTTAGCACCTAGTGAATCTGTCAAAGGGCACATTCATGTCTGCTCACTGTTTGTTTTTGGAGGATAGTGAGGCATGTGAAATCGTGTGGAAGATGAGTCATTGTGACTGTTTATGTTGTGAATGCACACATACTTGGAGTTCCATGGAAATTTCTGTTTTAGCCGTGAGATACCGTTCTTATAACGCAATAACAGCAGAGGAGGTGTGCCTCCAGGCTCATAAGCTACTGGCTCTGTCACTTACCATCAGGTGCTCTACAGCAGATGTCTCTCATACAATATGTAAACTATTCCAAAACTTCAATGTGTTTTGACTGATGTCTATCAAAGAAGGTCTCTGAGAAGGACATGGCGCTTGTTTCTACTAGCAACAGCTGAGTATGTCCTGTGAGCAGCTGAGACGCACAATCCATGCAGATCAATAGCCGGTAACCATCACTGAAATTTTATGTCCAATGAAAGAATAACGTTTGAAGTAAGTTCTTTCAGTAACAATCTCTGTTATTCCGGTCTCTCTTTTACACTGAAACAAAGGAAAACATATCCACAAATCTATCCTCACGTTCACGCACACACATACACGCCTGCATCTTACCCCATGCTGTCTTCATGGCCTTGGAGGTAAAAGTTAATGTTATTGACCAGGAAGCTGAAGAGTCGTCCATATAAAGCTTTTGCCAAGAGGTCTCTGTGATGGTTGGACATGTCGACTGTGTGGCGCCTTGTTATGACATCACCTAAAGCAGAGGGCAAATGTCAAGCAGTTAGTGACCTTTTACCTTGCCTTTTATCCTCAAAGGCTAGCATACAGTAGATGGTCATAAGTGTGTATATTAGGGATGCACCAGTACAATATACCAGCTGATAATCTTTAACGGCTAATAAAAGCAATTCTCTGCATATCAAGAGATCGACCAATTGTTTAAAAACAGCCAATGATCAGGGCCAATCATATCCTGTCTATCAAAAGGGGGTATAATGTGTGTAATGTCTCTTGTGCAGAATTTAGGGCTATTAAATTTGCTCAATCTCACTTAAAAAAAAAAAAAATAGCCCATAGTTCAAGCCAGGGTTGCCAAGTCTTCATCCCTACATGTGTGTATTCATGTATGTATCTGTCTGCCTATTTGATTACTCTAATATTATATGTGACCCTGGACTACAAAACCAATCATAAGTGTAAATGTTTTCGAAATTTGAGATTTATACATAATCTAAAATCTGAATAAATAAGCTTTCCATTGATGTATGTTTTGTTAGATACAACTATTTGAATATTGGAATCTGAGAGGAATTTTAGCAATCCATATTACTAATCAAAAATAATGTTTTTAATATTTATGGTAAAACATCTTCATGTAACATTATCTTTACTTATTATCCTAATGATTTTTGGCATAAAAGAAAAAGCTATAATTTTGACCCATTCAATGTATTTTTGGCTATTGCTACAAATATACCCCAGTGACTTAAGACTGGTTTTGTGGTCCAGGGTCACATATACTAACTTATATAATAAGTAAATCATAAAAGTTTAATTCAATTAGAAGAAGTTGAGCATTTTCATTTTTGTGGCAACTTATTACTTTATCTAGCGAGGTCAACTAGCTTCACCATAAAGACCATGCTGGTTGTTTTGCTGTCCCATCAATAAAACATCATCGAACCAGCATTAACCAGCATAGTAGGATCAGCATCTAAACACAGTAAAAAACACCCAAACAGCAAGTGACTGCTCAAAACAACAGGGGCACAGAGCAAAGAGGAAAACAAACTGGAGACAGTGTGTCACATTTTGACTGATATACACCACAAGTGGGAGGCTGAAAAACAAGTGGTCCATTGTTGATGGTGCTGGCTGAGGGGACACGGCACATGCTAATGTGGAGGACACACAGCGCCTGGGCTCCAATGATGTGACCTTTGATGATGTCACACACTGAATCACAGCATTCGCTATGCCATTCATGGCCGACCACAGTGCGTCAACATCCAGATGCACACGCGTCCAAAGTCTGATCTGCGCATATCACAGTTTAATTCATCCTCTGCATATATTACGCCACATGAGCGTGTCATTGTAAAGATGGCTGAATTGTTTACTTGTTTATGAAATACAATAACCAAAACAACAAATCACCACAACACTAGTTCATCCGCAACTTAAACCTTAACATTTACCCTTCTTCATGTCTTTCCAAAGCTGTATGACTTAGCTGAAATTACTACTACTGTGTTCCACTTAGGGTTGCCTGCCATATTAGCCGGGTTGCCCCATATATTGCGTTTAAATTACGTGTCCCATATGTCAACTCCCTTGTCCCGTTTCTTGCCTGAGAACCACTGACTGATACAACATCAGAAGTGCTGACCACTTGAGAATGTTTTTTTCAATGCGGAAGTAAGCCTATGGGTGATTCTTCTGGTTCATTAGCCGCTATAGGTAAATAACGAGGAGAATAAAGTTGCTGTGTGGGCTCTGCTATTCTTTAATATTGATAAACATTTTTAGAACTATTTTTTATCTTTATCTTTATAGCTATCATTTTTGGTGTGAACGGGCCCTAAGACTTGGAAAATAGTGCACAAGTGATATGGAGCAGTTACTCCATATCACTCCATATTACTTCAGTGCATTTTTTTGCTACTTTTTGGAGAGTACATAATGACAGTTTAGTTTTTTGGGGTGAACTATCCCTTTAAAAGAGAGTCATAGATGCATGACAAAGGGAAAGGGATGGAGTGAGATAGAGAAATCACAGGCAGACACAAAACAATGCCAAGTGTGCTTGTAATTTTCGGCAATAGGTCGGTGTGTCCTCAGCGGCTGAATTAGATTAACATCCAGACATCATGTGATTCTTACATACTCCACAGTTGTTATATAATGGCACAACATGCACACAGTCTAGACACTGCAAAAGAACTGTGTGTTTATGTCTGTGTATTTTGAATGAGAAGGCAGTTATCCAATTGAGTTAAATTGAGCCAAATTGGGCTCGTCAGTAACACGATCCAAGGCCGAACGCTTGAGGCCGCTTTCATTGATGAGTTTGCGACTGGGCAAAGGCCAGTACATCTCAGTGATCGGTGTCTCCCGGCAATGAGACTCACTCCATGTACGGTGTTATGCTAAACAAGATGACTTTAATTTACATAATTTAGTCTGTGTGTTGATTGATGCTGATACGTGATATACGTGCAAACTGAAGTTTGTACCTTTGAAACACTGCACATCAGAGGTGAGGGCAGAGCCGAGATCCTCAGAGCTCACCTGTAGCATTCCAGCCACTACAGGAAAGAAAAAACAAAAGAAATCAGACGCACGTATATTATTACAACCAGCTATAAATCTAAATTCTGATTGGATTAGCCACATTTGAGGTAATGAAAAATAAAATAAAATCATGTATAAAAATCAGCTCAGAAGCACTGCTGCCTGGTCTGCCATTTTGGAAAAAAAAAATAAATAAAAAAAAAAAAATAACAAATACAATGCAAATACTGAAACCAACAGAAATTATTTACCTTTATCTTGTGTTTTTAATTTATGACAGCCATTGTCTTTACATCACAGCAATGTCATGCCTCTTTGTATTTTGTTATTGTGTACAATTGTTATACTACTACTGGGAATAATAAATACATTTAATAATACAATAAAATAAATAAATAAATAAGTCGAAGTAAATAATAAATAAATAAAATGTAAATCACTGTTTCCACAAAAATAAGCATAAAAATAGTTTCAGCATATAATAATATAAGATAATAAAACATAACAAAAATAAAGAAATAAAATTAATTAATGAATTAATCTCAAACAGAATAACAGCTCACTGTATTTTTGATCAAATTCATCCTAGGACAACGTAAGAGACTTCTTTCAAAAGCCTCTCACAGAAAAGACAAATATTTTACCGGAGTTATATATTAATTCTTATAAATAATTACAAAAATTACAAACACAAGCATGATGCAAAAGGCACACTGACCAAAGGCTTTGAACATGGCTCATCCAATCAGATGTCAACATTACATGCTTTAACACATACACAGTCCAGCTTTCAACTCCAGGCCTTTAATTAACTTCCTATTATGCACGCATATTGCTGTTTGCATTTGGAACCTAGTGTACTGTCATTTCTGTGTGTGAGTGTGTTTGGGTGGAGTGTACCCATAATCGAATAATAGGGCTTGTTTGTATGTGATCTCACGTATCCACCACGACGGGAACCTCATACGGATGTGAGTGTATCGGTTTGTGTATTTGCGCGTGCTGACGTCACTTGTTTACCCAGGCTCAGTATTATGCGCGTCATTATGTAAGGCGGAGGGCAGAGAGCGGCCGTTCTGTTCTGCCTTGCTGCTCTGCAGGGCTTAAGGAAACAGGTGACACCGTGCATGTATGTGTGGCTAAAAAGGCCGGTGGAGCAGATCGGCCCCTGCTGGCCTCGTGGCACAGCTGCACCACTGACCTCTATCCAGCAGCTGCAAGTCGGACACAAACGCAGTGTCAGCGTCTGTCAGGGTGGTGAAGCGCACATCTCCCAAGTGCAGCAGCGCAGAGAGGACCACAAACAAATTCTCCACCTCCTGTGAGAGAAACAAAGTGCTGAGAGTCAGGCTGGATTGCAGAGCTCCTGAGAGACAAAGTCGATTTCATAGCTCAGTACAGTACAGTTTGCGGGTTGGGTCCACAATTGAAGAATCAAATTCAATTTTTATTTTTGTTAGTTTGGAGTGCAATTTTGATGCTTTTGAACTGCTGCTGCTCTCTTATTTCATCTACTGTATATATACAGAAATGAGTTGGAGAATAAGGGCTGTAGAAAAAGGACACAAAAGTCTGGTGAAAGTTCCAGAATATCTAGCATCACTTACAGCTTCTATAAGTGACCAAAAAAAAATAATAAATAAAATTATATATATATATAATAAAGGTATATACAAACATTTCTATTTTAAATTTTATTTTAAACATTTCTAAACAATTTTGCTTAATTCACCCAATCACTAGTATTCACAGCAAGTACTATCCAACATTATACGCTTATATAATTTTACCATTTCAATTTCCATTTTATTTTGGTCTAAACTATAGTAATCTGTATTTTTATTTTACAGTTTAAGTCATTTCAGTACTTATCTTATTTTGGTTACTCGCTAAGGAAAGTATTTTATTTTTTTTTTCCCCATTTCCAGTTTTTTTTTAATACTTATGATTTTATTTTAGCTCAATTTCAACAAACAAAACAAATGTAATAGTATGTATTAATATTTTGAATTTGCTTGCATTATGTATTATATATATATATATATATATATATATATATATATATCCAACATTTAAGATGCACAGTAAAATCAATCCCCCCCTCCTCAAAAATTATTTTTAATTGTTATTATTACTTTTTATTCAATTGTATGTACAGTATGTATGAATGTACTTAAGAGATGAGCAAGCTGAATGTAAAATAAAAGGCAGAGGCAGATATACATGCAGTAGTCTAAAAGAGAGCGTGTGTGTTGTGTTAATGTGTGTGATGGTCAGTGACGGTCGTGCTGCACTCATGGGATGAGAGAACAATCCTCCTTTAATGAAGCAGATTTACAGGTTCCTGGTAGGATTAGAACACAGTGTCTGGCTGGAGAGCAGGTGTGTGTGTGTGTGTGTGTGTGTGTGTGCAAATGGGTGTGTTTGAACCCAATACACAAACACATGAACACAGTGTTAACTCTGATATTACATCCTCTGCTGTAACAAAATGTCCATGCATTACCATAGGGGTGTGCATGTGTTTGTGCAAACATATATATGATACATAATGTACAGTACAGTCATAACTAGTGTCCCATTCAGAACATACTTTTCAAGTCTTTACCTAACCAAAACAGCATAACACACACACAGGTTAGTGTGGCCTCAGGCTGAATGGCAGTCTAAATAGTGTGTTTTTATAGTCTCCAGACATACTGTAATGAGTTATAATGTGTAAACCTACATAAATCAGAACAACACGTCTGAAGCGCCTGCCAAAGCCAGAGGCATACCAGCTCTCTGTCTCTGTACATGTGAGTCACTTAAAACCAGTACGTCTTCGCTTACCTTAGACGAGACAGCTCAGATTCTACTGAGGTTATAAAGTAACATCTGAATCAGGGTTATTACAGTTAACTGTTACAGTTAGCTAAAACTTTTTTGTGCGTTGTTTGAAATAAAATAAACTAGGGCTGTCAAATGATTAATGACAATACTCAAAAATAAAAGTTTTTTGTTTACATAATGTATGTGTGCATACTGTGTGTTTATTATGTATATAAATACAAACACATGCATTAATATATATACAAAAAAGGTTATGTTTGCACACACACACACATATATATATATATATATATATATATATATACATACATATACACACACACTGTATATATTATAAAGTATAAGAATATAAATGTATATACATGTAAATATTTTTCTAAATATATACTGTATGTGTGTGTATTTATATATAATAAACAAACACAGCACACACACATGTGTTATGTTAACAATTTTTTTTTTTTTGTTGGATGCGATTCATCAATTGACAGCACTAAAAACTTAAACTATACAGTATATGAAGAGTTTGCAAAAACAGGTAACTCCATTTTTATTTATTTCCATAAATCATGTTTTTTCTTATTGTGTTATGTGTTTATTGCGTTAGTTAGCTGTATTTTTAGCTATTATTATTAAATAATAAATATGAATTGGAATGAAAAAAAAAAAGATTTTTGAACATTTTCTAATCTGTTATTGCATTTTTTTTTTTATTTCTCTTCATAAATATAATTAAATGTGTGTGTATGTATGTGTGGGGATGCCTGTGTTATTGAACATGTGTGTACCAGTCTGTTGAAGCCGAGGGCCCGCAAAGCCTGTTTAAGGGCCGAGAGCTTCTCTCTGCTCTGAGGACACGTGGTGGCTACTGCAGGAGTTTCACCAGGGGCCACTGTGTTCATACACCTGAAAAAAAAACAAACAAACAAACACAGAGGAGACATGTTTAGTGCGATTTAAGATTAGAGACGATTTAGATTTTATGTTGACAGTGGATTCTTGATGTGAGTTATTTGATCTGGGCCTTTAAGAGAGCTAAGCAAAGTTTAAAATGTTCTACGGGTCACTGACATAATCATAAATTCAAGTCAAAGAAAGGTGAAGGTTTAATTTTTAATGACAACCTTCCATTTACCCCTTTGCAAGATTTGCTGAGGATACTTGAGGTCACAGAGAGTTCAGGATAAAACAAGTTTAAAACTGGCATCGGACATCAAGTTTTTACCCATTTTGAAATGATTTGACATTATTATTTTGCCTCATAGTAGACTTTACTACAGTGTGAATCATATAAAGAGAGACAAATATAAAAAAAATCATAATTTTCATTTCTTTGTGCAAATTTAATGGTTTATTTAAAATATATGACTATTTTAACTGATTAAAATCACCTTATTTTGAAACAATTATTTGTGGCAGCATTTGTGAATAAAATAAAATAAAAAACAAATCCTCACTGGCAATGTTTGTGAACTAAACAAAAATCCTTACTGTAAAAAAAAATAAAATAAAAAGGAATAAAATAAAATAAACCCGCACTGCAAATGTTTGAGAACTGAACAAAAATATCACAATATTTTTAAATTTAATAATTGAGAATTTGAGATTTTTTTTTTTTTTTTTTATGACCACAGACTATGATTTTATAAGGGATGTCTTTGAAAATAGGTGGAAAACAATAATATAACATGCCTATACACATTGCGCGTGTTACCTGTGGGCCAGGACATTGTTTAGATATAGATTACTCTTCTCCTCTGCTGAAAGCCCCTCGGCCATCAGGTGGAAGATGTTAAAGTTCTGCTGATGCGGTGGGGTGCAAACGACCCTCGACTTCTCCAGCATGTAAGTGTACAGACGGCCTAAAACACAAACACAAGAAGAGAAGAGTTGTAGAGACATTATTAGAGCAATGTCTCCCTCTACAGGTGAAGGATGACAGAGCAGAACTCATCTCAGCTGGGAGCAGACAGTATATCACATAAATGCATAAGCACATTCTACATTTCTACACCATCGGTATATTATGAACTATGAATAATCAAAATGAAAACAGGAGCAGTGTAACCACCTCTGAGTAGAGTCTTTCTCTTCTCGCAGTACTGCAGTGAGATCAGCTTGATAAAACGACTCGCTGAGGAGTTCATCTGAGTCTTAGCATGACCAAAAGCTTCCAAGATCACATTCACCTGCAAACAGGACAGAAGAATGAAGAAGTGATTATAAAACACTGACAGAGATTCCCATGTGGACTCTTTCTCCCCAGTGAGCCTTAATTTCCAGACAGCATAACAGAATTTCAAGCATGATCATATTTATATATATATATATACATATATTAATAATTATTATATATACTGTAAATATACACACACACACACACAGAGTAGGCAACATTGTAAGTGGATCAAAAAAATTCCTCAAAGTCGTCATTAAGACAAGAACGCATATTGGTTTTAGCATAACTTTTTGAGAAAGGTTTTGATCCACTTCAAATGTTATAATGTAATAAATAAATAAGCTTTTTATTTATGTATGGTTTGTTAGGATTGGGCACTATTTGGCCAAGATAAAACTATTTGCAAATCTAATATCTGAGGGTGCAAAAAAAATAAAATAAATAAAAATACTGACAAAATCACCTTTATAGTTGTCCAAATTAAGCTCTTAGCAATTTACGGTATGAAATGTACAAAATATCCTCATGGAACAAGATCTTTAATAAATAACCTTAATTATTTTGGCATACAGAAATGGGATAACTTTGACCCATACAATGTGTAATATATATATATATACAGTGCCCTCCACTAATATTGGCACCCTTGGTAAATCTGAGCAAAGGTGGCTGTGAAAATAA
>JAUMHE010000056.1:5101435-5125685 GCA_032359235.1 Enteromius mattozi
AAAAGGTTAAAGCTCTAAATATATGATTAAACTCTGAACACTTTCAGTTTAACTTGACTTTGCCTATTTTACAACATCTGTGTGAAGCTGTGAAATTGGCACATTCAATCAGAAAATGCTGGATTGTTATTTATTTATTTTTTAAATATAATATTAGTCCTACTGTTTCTTCTCTCTTTGATTTTCACTTATTTCCCTAATGGAAATTTCCAAATAGAAAGAGAAAATAATCAAATCAGTTGAAGTGCTTCTCATCTGTAAATTCACCGGATTATCCATAAAACAGGCATGGTTATATAATATATATAAACAACTTTTGGTAACTACATTGCATTATATACACAGTTGCCATGATATAAAATTACTTGTGATATAGGATTTTGGCCACACCTCCTAGTCCTTTACTGAAATACCACGGTATTATTACCCTCTGATACCAGCACTGCACCTTGGTCTCAACACAGTAGGCTACTTTTCGTAGAATATACATTGCGAGTCTTCTAAACACAGAGAGATGAAGTATTTAAGGTAACGTTATTATGTGATGACACAACACAGTGCTGTCTGGAGCCCTCAGGGTGTTTAGGGACCAAGTCCAGTCTTGACCAATCAATTACCCTGGAATGCAGATGAGGATCAATATTCACTCATTCCCCTGTATTGCAAACAGAAACACTTGGAGAACGTATTTTCCCAGATCACCATTACCTTCGCATGCAGTGCACTACAACAGAAGCTGTAACCACGATCTGACCCCAATATCAATTCATACAGTAAAACACTGTCAGCAGGTCCGCGCTCAACCCCGCGTATTTTTGTTTTTCATCCAGCTGTGGACATAGTGAGAGAGAAAACACCCTGAAGTCCAAACCCAGCTGACACGAATCATAAACGCACAGATGACAGATTGATGTTGACAGCAGCTTTTCCCCTCTGGACTGCATGTATTGCACTGCTAATACAGCTGCTAGCCATGTCTACAACACATCTGCTCCCAGTCTGATACAAAACTACTCACATCTATCGCATTCTTCAGCGGCACATCTTCAGAGAGCTGAGCTCACGAGCAGGTGAAGCGGTCATCTACACGAACATGCCCTGAAATATCAGCTGATCCACTGTGGCTAGCAGCAAATCTAGCCAGACTGCTGCTGTACACTGGTGTCGCTTCTAGGAAGTTCCGGGCGGAAACAGCGGAACCTTCTGCTGACGGTCAACACGTGCTGCGAGTTCAACGTCCGTGTTTATAGTAATTGTTACAAATGTGTGTCCATTACATTGCACATTGCCGTTTATAAATCGTATACATTTAAAACACATGCGACAGCTTGCGGAAGTTAAAATCTGGCCACCATATTTATGAAAAATACCTTACAGGAGGCAATCCTGTGTAGGTGACTCGTCTGTGAATGTTTGTTGGTCTATTGTGTTTACTTATTAAAAAGAGAGAAAAAAAAAAAAAAAACCATGATGATATTAGATGGTCTTTTTTATTTTGGGAAACAAAAATACAAGAACATATGCCTATGTATCAGTTACCTTGGACCACAAAACCAGTCATAATCGTTCATAATCATCTGAAAGCTGATAAGCAAATTAAATAAGCATTTAGTAATATATGTATTTAGCAGTGCATATTACTGATCAAAAATTAAGTTTTAATATATTTACAGTTGGAAATTTACATGGAATTCTTCATGGAACATGATCTTTATTAAATAACCTAACCTTTTTTGGCATAAAACAAAAATCGATCATTTTGACCCATATAATGTTTTATTTATTTATTTGTTTTTGGCTAATGGCTATATATCAATGCTGCTTATGACTTATTTGGTCCAGGGTCACACATCATAAAAATATATTGAATCAAAAAAATAAACAAAAATTTAAATAAGTGTTTTCTTTTAATGTTTTCTAACACTTTTTGTACATTTCACTGTAAAAATAAAACAAAAATAAAAAGTTAAAACAAATATAAATGATAAATTACAATAAGCTTTAATGGAATATTGCAATCAAAGGTCATCAGCGAGCCCTGGTTTGAGCATCATAGCTTTTTCTACTGGAGCTGGTGCTGGAGAACCCTCCATGTCACCAACATGACCAAAATCGCTTGTTGTTTCTTGCAACTGGTTCCCAGTTGTGCTCTGGCAGCAGCCACAGTGGAGAAGCAGCATGCGTCATAGACGAATCGTCAAGCTGATCCATGTCAATAGATGGCAGTGCAGTGTCTGTGAAATCAGTACATAAAAGCAGCTGAAATCTTACCAGAAAAAATTTTACATTGCCCTTGTCACATTTCCTTAAATCCCCCCATCCCATGAATATAATAGATGCATTATATTTATGTACATGTTCAAAAAGATAAATAAAATACATTTCCTTATAATTCATCTGTGGTAACTCACTGTTATAAAAAATGCATCGTAAACTATAATAGACAGCCTATGAAATAGTAGCTAGATTTTATTAAATGCATTTACATTCTATGATTTTTTTTTTTTACGTGATCTTTCATAATTTGCATGTTTATTTTTCCTCATGCACAATCACAATGAATGGAATAGTAGTCAAAGTGATCATTTGAATACACAAATAACACAAATACATGACATCTGATATAGCGGGAAAGTTCATGCAAGCTTTGCATGAATGCTTAGTTCAATTAAAGAGAGACTGAGACATGGGCTGACTTAATTACATTGAAAACAATTCCCGTCTTGTGAGTCTATTCAAAACTGCCCAGTCTTGGATATTTGTTATAATAATTTTAGGGCAAATCTATGTTCAAACAGGTATGACTTGTGAGGTCAACTTTTGTGTCAGCTTATATGAGTGTTGGCTTTACTTGTGTCCTTTCATCATGACCTCTCTTTGTTATTTGTGTTAACCCTCAGGTGCGTCAGTCCGGTTGATCAGGTTTAACCTGTAAGCTTGTATAACTAATAGGTCACTTCAGACAGATAAACATGCATACCTCACTGAAAGAAGTCTTGTATTATCCCTTAATCACAAGAAAACTGCCATGAACACATGATTCCTATCTTCCTCTGTGTCAGGTTACAACTATTTGTTCAATTTTCACATATATCAATGATTCTAAAGGCATGTTTTATGCCTGATCTTGATCTCCACTTTTTGCACTTCTTTGCAGATAATACTAAATTGTACATTTTGAATTATTATTCTTGTTGTCATTGAAACAAACTAAATCTCATTCTCATTTTATGAAAGCAAAAAATGTATATGGTGGAAAGTGTTTGATATTTTTAACTCAATGCAGTGTTGTGGTATGTGTAATACATCTATCATTATATTATGTCAAAATACAGTTGTTTTAAATAGTGATTTTACATGCAGCTACGTATGGCACCCAAAACCTAAATTTCACACAACGCAATGGCTTGTAACCTCTTCTGACCTTAAAGTGCCTCATTATGGATTTTTGTAAATGAGCTTTCATGCAGTGTGTAACACAGCTCTAAGTGAATGAAAACATCCTGCAAAATTTAAAATCTGATAGTGCACAGTGTATAAAGTTATTGTCTCTCAAAAGAAAGAAGTCGACTCTGAATCATTGAAATCATGAATCTGAATCATTTTAAAACGAGTCCTAAGCTTCATTATGTTGCTGTCAAAATGAAATTCCCCGCCCACGTTTTGTTCTTTAGCGCAGGTCTGAAATGCTAATTCATTATTTGCCACTATGTGCTGTTTTGGAGCATTAAAAGTTCACAAACACCGGAGGGGTTTGGAAAAATGAATCGTTGAACAAACCGTTTGGGAGTCGTTAAAGAAAAAATGTAAAAATAAATACATATAATAAGCAAATGAAAGTGTGTTTTGACCTTGCATGCATGTCAATCTGCTGTTTGGGACTCCCAAAACCAAAATATGAACCTTTCATAACCCACAATAGGGGCACTTTAAAAGACAATTTATCTGATTGACAGCTCAGCATCCAGACACAAATGAACAGACGATATTTGTTATTTCATCAGAACACAACTTTAATCATTTTAGCAGTATAATCATACCTTCGAAAAGATCATAACTTGTGAGATTGTTTTATAAATTATTTCATCAAAGTTGCTTGTAAAAAAATTAAATAGGTTACTGAACTAAATCATCTATAATATTACAATATACCGGTAGTATATAATATTATTTTTTTTCCAGTAGTCATAGTAATAATGTTATCTCTATATGCCTTTAAACCTTTGTCATTTTTTCTTAAAGTCATTGCTTTGCACATACCATCACACACAGCATCACAGCCTGCAGGTGCCGAGGTTGTGACCAAGAGGACAGTTCTTGTGATGAAACCACCCCGCTCTCAGTATCCATCTCAGCACAAACCAACCAATGATCTCTGACACTTACAAAAGAGGATTTAAAAAAGGACACCAACTCAGAACACAAGGAAACCTCCAAATCAAACAGAGACACACATTGTTTAGCATTCTCGTAACGTATTTACAACAGAAAAACAACTGAGGTTGAGGGCTGCATAGGTCCACAGGATTCAGAAAAGAAAGTATTTCTGCTTGCTAAGTGATTACGCAATGTGGAATACTACTTACACAACTGGATCAGTACTTGGAAATGACCATAAAACATGTGCAAGCATAAAATACATCTTATAGTAGGTTTGGTGGTGTTTAGCGATATTAGCAGGCATCTGTTACATTCAATCTCGTTGGTCGCTGAGACAAACTGTATGGTGATTGAATCCCAACAAACACAGAGAAACATGTTTACAAACGTGACAAATCTGAGCAACCGCGACGCCTCTCTCAGTTTAGGAGTACGTTTTAGTCAACGCTTTGTTGTGAATGGAGTCACTTGAAGTACGTTTAGTGACCGTTTCAATGCATTAGTCCAAATTCATACCAGGCAAACCGAATTATTATATTGACATGAGTGTTGAAACTGACGCAACTCGAATCCTTCCTGACTTGTAGAGTGTCCGCCAAATATATATACAAAGGATAAGCAAGTATGCATTATGGTGTGAGTGTGCACGCTTGTCTTGCTGAAACAAACATCCAGAACTTCAAAGTAAATTAATAACAGTGCTACGCCGCTGTCATTAGCCCACCTCTCTCTAACTCATCTCTTCCTTCACCGTCAGGCCCAGCTGGAGAGGCAGAATTAGTTTTGTTTGGAGATGAACAGAGGGAATCATTTCTGATACGTCTGCTGTTCCAGAGCAGGTGGTCTGAGCTGAATGTCCAGGGTTATAAACCAACTAATAAGCTCTCGAGAGGGTATACTGTATCCCTCAGTGCTTTCCTCCAATTATTCATTAGCAAAGTCCTCAGCACAGCAAGCTGGACTGCCCTTATACATCTCAAATGGGCCTGTTGTGCCTTGCCATATGGTCAAAATTCCATATCATCATACTGCAGGTGTGGCATAGCACTGGGTACATGTAGCACTAGTTATGATGTTTCTGATAACATATTGGTTTAATGAAATGCCAAGATGGGCCTAAATGCAATAAGTCAGAGATGTATGGGTAAGGATATTAAAAGTCATTATTATCAGATATGTTTGATAAACCTCAGCTTGCGTAAATTCACAAACCCTGAACAGCCAAGAATTAGTGGTTCGAGTATGTTTAGGTGAAAATTCTGAAATTTAAATACAGTTGGAATAAAAGGAGCTTCTCTCCCAGCATTTGGCCGTTCAGTTTTTATTTTTATTTTTTAATTAGGTGAACTGAACTGCATTAGCAGTCTATTTCAGAAAACAAAAATCACTTTGTGCTTCTGGCACCTCAAAAGGTCACCGCTAATGGTAGTTTAAACAGCAAAAGGGCAGATGGATTGATTTGTTTTTAAAATCCAAGTTATTAAATTTGCCTCAGAGTCAATATTCAGAGTTTAATGGTGTTGCATGTGATGGTAATACACATTACAGTAAGAGAAAATCAGCTTTTTTTAAATGTAGTCTAAAGGCGCGGTCACATTGGCAAACCCTAAGTGAATTTCTAAAGTAAGTAGCTTAATACTGGTAAATGCGATACATTCGCATGTTTAATAAATCTCAATCTGATCTGAAAATTAGCAATGAATTTGCACGTTCAGTCTGAAAACGATGCAAAATTCACTACAAATTTACACTCAAATCATGTTATCAAACCTGAAATTCCATCGGAAAAAGTTTCCCTTCATCTGAAGTTCCAGACTGGGTGACTACACAGAATTTCGCCATACAACGTAAATGTGACCACACCTTGATGCAGACAATCTACATATATGTACAGGGAAGGAACAAAATTACATGAAATGAGTGCGTATGGCATGCATTAATGTTAGCCTGCTTTACACAATTGAAATATGGCTACAAAACACTTTGTCTTTCTTTTTTTAGTTAGCATACTTAGCCTTAAAGCTAGCCATGACTGATTTATGACATATGTATGTGAACCTAACATTAACCACTATTAGTCATGCCCTATGAGATGGAAACACAGGTGTGAGGCCTGCTATTTCAACAGGCACACACTGAGGCTGTCTAGAGAACTTAGTTAAACTCAAGGCTTCGTTTTGTGTTTGTGTCACAGTGACACATCCTCATTAGAGCATACCTGTAGAAACATAAAACATAAAATAATTTATCAGCCCTTAACTTAGCCTCTCCTCCACACAAAGAACCGGATTCCTCAGCCCAGCCACCTGAGACGGGCTTTCGTTCTTCTGTCTGGAGCTCCTCAACTTCCTGTTGACGTGACTATCTCAAGGTTTGCAACCAATTAACATCGTTTTCACTGAGTTATTCATGCCATGTGAAGCTCTACATGCAAGAGTGTTTGAATGCGTGTGGATGATGGGTAAGCCCTTTACTTTAATAAAGAACGATGGATCCTCTCTGTGCGATTGGGGTAATTTGTCTGGTAAGCTCTGATTGGCTGGGTTCATGCTGCCAAATAGCAATTTGGATGGTATTCGGAGTGAGAGCTCCTCTTGTTTCCCGATCGTTTGGGTTTATTTCTTTAAAACTTTAGCAGCATAGTCTAAACTGGTTCTAACATGCAATTACAGAATATAGGGTAGAGACTATAATATCTTACTATAATATATAAAACACGAATGGAGCTAAAAACAGATTTGTGGACATCTTTTGCAGATCGAGGGAACAAACAGAAGTCTGGATACCTAGACCTTTCAGTCGAGCACTTACGCGAATAACGCGACATGTACCCAGACCCCCAAAGCTACTGACCTGACCTCACAGGAAATGACATCATACCAACAACAGAAATATCAGGCTACCTTAATAAGGTTACAGGATCTTAACGGGAGAGTTTGAACCTGGGGTTTTGTTGGGGATCTTGGTATTTGTCTAGGCAGATTTGTCAGTGGATAAACGGCAATAGAAACCCTCGTAATGAATAGAGCAGCATTCAGAGAGTTTGTGATTACGAAGAGAAACGAGAAGAACATCTAAGTGGACACACAGATGCAAGCACAGGCACACATGCACACGCTCTCGTCCATTCGCTCACATAAACACGTGCTCAGTCTTGAATATTCACTGTACATTTAACTCATCCGTCTCTTCCAATCCTTCCTGCACAAAGACCCAAATGAAACGAAAAGAAACGTGAATTAGATCCTGTAGTCATCCAGTGCAACAGAAATCCAAACCATAGACACAGTGTAAAAAACATGGTGCGAGAGAACTCCGCCCCCTAGAAGCCTCTTTCAACAAAGGCTACGGTGTTGTCCCTTGTTCTTGTTGCTTGATTGGATTCGTCCAGTGTTTGTTTAGCTTCGTCAGTTTGCTTTGTTTTGATTGCATGTCCACAGTCTCTGTACCAGAGGTCCCAGCAAGTTACCCACGGTCCGTCACGTCGCTGGAATCTGCACTGTAACCGAGTGGCTATTCCGTCATTCCTCGTTGGAGGAGCTGGAGGTGAGGTTGAACCCGGTGGGATTGTGGGATGCTGTGAGAGTGGCAACAGTATGAAGGAGGACGAGGACCAGCAGGCAGAGTTTGAGTCTGCTGTTGCACAGTCTAGAGGCCGCTGACGAGGTCAGGGATGTCCCGTGCTGACACGACGGGTGAGTTCTTTTGAGAGTGCCTTTGGAGCTGTTGTCCGTCCTGCTGTCCCATCGGACATCGCAGCACTCTGTCTCTGCGTCTGAGGGGTTGTCCTCTTGGAGCCCTGGGCCGGCAAAAGACACAAATTAAGGGCCATGATAAATGTTCACCATTATGTAAAAGCTTTTCAAAATTCAATTCTTTTGAATTGTTTGTTTATGTTGCTTTTGTGTGGTTTGGATTATTCATTTATTTGATTGATAAATAATGTGAAGTGGTGTGACCATCAAAGTTTTAAATCTATTTTTCATGTATCATGATTTGTTGTGTTGTCACAATTGGATTTTTAGAACAAGAAATGTACATTTCTATGAATTGATAATTGTGAGTGTACACAGTGTGTGATTTTGAAAAAAAAAGAAGTTTTTAAATCTGATTTTCAAGGTAAAAACTTTGTTTTCATGAATTATTCATGTACAAATATCATTAAGTGTTCGAGAGGTCTCACGACACAACATTTTATGAGACTTATTGACCTTGACACAGTTGTGAGGGTCTGCAGGGTTTCTCTTTAATATATCATCATGTTGGTTGCACCGCATGACATTTTACAGCCTGTTTGTCATAGAAAGGTCAAATTATCTGATATTTTAAGAGACTTGCTGACCTTGACACAACCATGCAGGGGTCCCCTCTATGATATTATTGCTTGTTGCGTGTTGGTTTGATCAACCAACTTTGTTGACCGATATTAAAGGGATAGTACAACTTAAAATTTAAATTTTGTCATCATTTGTCCACTCATGTCGTTCCAATCCTTCTGTGTAAGATGTTGGTAACCAAACAGTTTCAGATAGATAGATAAATAGATAGCTTGAACTGTTCCTTTAATATGGTCCAATATATAATTTAATTTTCCACTTGACCTTGCCACACACACATCACTGATGACAGGTGTTTATGGTCATGCTGTGATGATGATGGAGGCATACGGTGGTGTAAAGTTTAGCACTGCGAGACCAGTCTGTGTTAAGTGGGGATACTTAAAGCAATTAAAGGGCAGGTAATTACAGTGTGACCACTCAGCCGGTCTGTGCTCTTCTGCTCTTAGTTCCCCATTTATCATCAGTCTGTCTCATTATAGCACAAGCCTGCAGGCCACTGGGAGGCCAAAGCACTCATTCACATGCACCACTCAGCATGCACCCTCTGAGATTAGGAGAGGAGCATATTCCAACAAACACTGTTCGGGGCATTT
Organism: Enteromius mattozi; assembly: GCA_032359235.1. Classification (NCBI taxonomy): domain Eukaryota; kingdom Metazoa; phylum Chordata; class Actinopteri; order Cypriniformes; family Cyprinidae; genus Enteromius; species Enteromius mattozi. Next base: position 5,110,749 of record JAUMHE010000056.1, read on the forward strand.
GAGTACACCAGCCCTATTCAACATGCAGATCAGAGAAAGCCTATTTCTTTCCCTTTGTATTCATAATCATGATCGACACAATTATTCAAGTCGAATAGAGGATCATTTAAAGATAAAGTATTTATGAATCCAATGAGTTAACTCAAATTTTGTGCAAATCATATAACCATGCTCATTCATCTGATGAAAGTGTTAAAGCAGAAAAAAGAGGGGAGGATTGTACTTCCAGTTTCAGCCATAAGGAGGCAACAGAGACCAAGTGTTTAAAATGAGCAATGCAAATGCAAAATGCTGCCTACTTAGGAAATAAATGGTCCAAATCCAATGTTTGCATAACATCTTGTCTACTGTGATGCCTTTATTTGGTTGTATCCTCTGCTGTCTATGACATCCCACAATTTTGTATGTATGTTTGGGTGGTTAATAAAAGAACAAAAATGCAATTTTGTCTTTTTTTCCCTTCAATTTATGACTCAGTTTTGAACTCAGAGAAATAAGCATTGTAGTCATTATATGTCTCTAAAGTTCAGTTGAATTTGTTCTGTTCCATCAGATGTGACATTTTGGTGCTTTGTTAGCCGGTCTAAAATCAGTTTTCTTAAAAGGTGACCTCTTACCAAAACACTGTCAAGCTTAATGATAACGAAAATGCCGCTGATATTGCTTTGCCCGCCTCCTCATTTATATGAGTGCTTGCATGTACATAATGTACATAAATGTATACATGTGCTTATATGTGTGTGTGTGTGCATATATATAAATAACATACATGAGTATGGCTAGGGCTTAACAATTAGTCAAATTTCTAATCGCAATTACAAATACAGATGCCACAATTATGTAATCGTTCAAAGCGGCAATTAATCATTCAAAATCCACTTGTGTTATTCTGTGTGCTTAATACGTGTTCTTTTCCTTTTATCTTAAGGGTTAGTGAATTGTTTTAATTTTAGTGTAGCATTATACCACTATGCATATTTTTACTTTATATTTTTTTTCATTTAAAGAAGAAACCAATCCGATGTATAGTTCACATTTGATGTTGATTCTATAGAAGAGCAAAACGTTTTTCTGATTTTTTTATTAGCTTGTTTATTTTCATCTAAAAATATGGCATGCGGTTGCTTCAAGCAATGGTATAAACATCATTCAATGTATATTGTGATGATTGTAATTAATATTCGCAATTACAACTTCAAGGGAATAATTGACAATTACGATTTATGTCATAATCGTGCAGCCTTAATATAAATATTTATTTTTTTCTAATTGTTAATATTTAAATTAATAGTATTTAATGAATGTCTAAATGGACACACAAAGCATAAGAAAAAATCAGCTACTTGCTCAGGCAACACTTCGTATTCAAAAACTAAAACTGAAACTAACAAAAAATTATAATGGTATATCAGTGATATTAAACAACACTGGTATGCAGTGCTTGAATGCAAAAAATGTATGCAAAAAAAAATTCTCTAATTGTTTGTAGAATTTTAGATTTTATATTTTTAATATGTTTTATAAGGAATATTTTTTGAAAATACACTATAAAAGCAGATAACATGTTTTATTTATATAGTATAACATAAAAAAATCTGACTGACTAGGCAGTGGAGCAGTTGCCATTGGTTTCGGTCACAGCTAATGATTCAGTCCTCTCAAGAAGAGGAAACCACTGGTGATTTGTTTGTAGGAGAAAAGGTCAAAGTGCCCACCTGTGCATATAAAACTGGGGCTTCCTCCATAGATGAGCTCATCATTGTCAGGCAATATGAAGGGACACCTCTGCTGGACCTCCAGGCAGTACTTCCTGCAGGGGATCCTGTTGCTGCAGTGCATCTGTGTGGTGTGGAAGAACTGGGCACAGAGCCAGTGTTTGTAGACAGTCTGTGCAGAGAGAAAAGTACAGAAGGAGAGCTGTTAGTGCTTCAGTCTGGGTGTCCATTGCAATTGATTACATCATCAGTACCGCGGTAACAGTCATCGCTTAAGCTCTCCCACCTATGGATCCTGGCAACTTTGCAGCCTTCTTCCTCTTCATCATTTTTTACTGTCACTCACAGTCAAACATTTACAGTATGTTGTTTTATGTTGCACTACGTATAATTTTTTTTAATACAGATTTTATACACAAATGAAATTCAACACCACTGTCTATCAGTAATAATAGGTCTAAAAACATTCATTTACAAAGACCATGCTATTTACAATGTTTCCACCTTTTTTTTACTGTCAATAGATAGATAGACAGATTGATAGAGATACAGTTGGTAAGCGTGATTTCACCAAGTACAAGATGTTCCTGGATCAACACCCTTGTTGATCCTGGAACAAAATTCCAATCAACCAATCAGAATTGAGGGATAATTCTTCTGGAAATATCTGTTTTAGGCTTATCATCAAGGTTAGGTGCTTCTACACCCTTGTTAATCAGCTATCATTTCTCACTGATTTTAGGCATACATTTTGGGTTGGGGTAGGTTTAGGGGTAGGGATTGGGATAAGTCTATACTTTTGGACAGTAATGTTGATCCAGGATCATGTCTTGCTTGGCAAAATCACGGCGACCAATTCGGTTTGTGAATGTTAATTGATAGAAATATTTTTTTTCATGGGAAAACCAGAATTGTTGAACTATGTTTCAAACAATGAAACCTATGTTCCATAGTTGGCTAACAATGCTTTTGGGAAATTCCTGATGCAAGCAACATTGGCTAAACCAATATTGTGAGTTTGGGGCAGGACTATTTGCTTCTTGAACCACTGGAAGACTTAGAGGTTTGAAAACATAAATTTTATGAGTTTATTATGAGTGGTTTATTTGTTTTATAAGTGGTATTAGCACAGACATTTCAGCTTTACATTAAACATTACTGAGAAGTAAACAATAAAATATTCCTCTGGGATGATGTAGAGGTCTTTGCAGGCGGTGTGCAACAGGGCTCCGTTTGTGGCCCATTATACTTTTGTAACAGCACAGCAGGCATTAAATTGGATAAATAACGATGTAAACAAGCAGTTTTGTTTTGTTTAACACCAAAACCTCCACCATTTTCTCACGAACCAACATAAATATGCTCAGTCAAACAAGAGGAAGAAAGACATTAAAGCAAAACCATTTGCTTTGACAGTTGCCTTAATGTACAACATAATATCCTACCCACCGTTAAAAGACTGATTGAATGGACCTTAATGCATTAATGGTGCTTCTATTAAAGACTGAGGAGAATCTCTGGCAAGTTTTCCAGCAGCCATTAGTTACAGCTGAGCCAGCACATGACATCATATCCTCTCTCCCATCAGGAGCCTAACGGAACAATTCTGTACTCATTTTATCAAGAAAGAGAATGAAAAAACACAGTGAAACAGGTTCAAACAAACATAAACACCTCCTCTCCCGCATCGCATATTAAAACTGTTCTCCAAACACGCAATGGACTTGTAGTTGCAATACGTTGCTGTCAACAGAGAGAAGACCGCGGGCAGGTCCTCGACTCCATCTACAATAACAGCTCAGGCAATTATGAGTGCAATGAATCACTGTCTTTGCCTTAAGCACAGCACCTTGCCTGCACACAGCTGTACAACATGTCACACCGCCATCCCCGATGAAATATTTATGTGGCGTCACTCGTGTAAACTCTTTAAAAAGCACATTTCCTTCCTCAGCCTTGATCCTCTACCGCTTTGGTTCGCCTCTAAGTGCTTATTAGATTTGCAGAGAGCAAACCTCTCAGCGGGCATTTGCTAATGCCTGTTCATATAATGAATCCCTCCTGAGACAGAGGTAAAGCAGACATTTGTGGAAGATGACAGATCACAGAGAGGGGTACGACTGCAGCCTCCTATCTCCTCCCCGGGCCATTTCAGGCAGGCATGATTGACATGCAAAGCAAACAGCTTTTCTGAAGTGAAAAAAAAAAGCTTTTGTAGGAGTTATCTGAGGACACTGTGATGATCTCAGCTCAAGTCAACGTGACCAAAAGTAAACCTCCATTGGGAATTTGAATGCGGATGAAAACAAGGCTGTGCGGGATAAACTTGCAGCCCTTAGAATGTGTGGAAAAAAAAAAAAATCACCAGCTGAACAATCTATATGTACAATCCATTAAACACACTGAACTTATATCCCTCACAGCTTTGTTTTCACTCCTGTCAACAATTAAATGTGGCGCTACCCTGGCTGAGGTCTACAGAGGCGGGAAAAAAGCAGTGGACGACTGTATTACACATCAAAAATGTCCATGCTGCATCATTATTACTTTCACAGAACCATACAGCATGTCTGATTATTTGGGTAAAGCTCAGCCTTAGTCTTCAGTAACAGAAAAAATGTTGCTTTAAATACCTTGAACAAAATGGAAAAACATTCCCAAGAAGTTTGTCTCATAATGTAATCAATATGTTTAGCGATTGTTGTTTGCTACATAAATCTACAAAATAAAACAAACAAAAAACATAACACAGAATCAACTTTGCATTGCTGTTCCATGTACATACAGGAGTCCTGAACTGAGATATTAAAATTCCCTTGATTTTTTTACATATAAAAGGTCATTGAACTATAAAAACATCCTGCAAGTTTGAGAACTCAAAATTGTAGCAGCTTATATTGAGGCCAGTCTGACAAAACAATAGCTTGTGGAATGTGCCACTTTATGATGTAATAGTGTAGATAAGCACCGCCTCCACAGAAGATCACCTGTTTTTTCACCGCTGCCTGTTTAGCCTTGCCCACAGATTTACACATGTAATTAATGAGAAATAAAGGTTAATGCAGTTCTATGTGAAAATCAAATAATAAAGATGCTCCAAAGACAACAAGACTTTGTGTAGTTCCAAGCTGTGGAAAAACAGTCTTTGCTTTGCCTTCCTTCTTGTCCCTGCATCAGAAAAGAGTAGGTGAAATTCCAGACCATGTCTGTAAGAACTCTGGTCCCAAACATCTGTGAAGGATATAGGCTGTCAAACATACACTACTCTGACCAATCACAGCAGTGGACATTTTTTTTTACCATATACGTTTTGTTATTAAATTATTCTATTGGTTATTTTTATAGTCACCACTTCTGGTCATTTCATTTTGATAATCACCATTTCTCCATAAAATGTGGTCATTTTTCCAATGATTTTTACCAAGTTATTTGCAAACTCCCATGAAATGAAAATGTTTACCAGGAGTTTGGTACAATGATACTAGTCTTTCTACAGTATTGAGCACAAACACTCTGCTCCAGTCTGTACTAGTGTGCATATACTAAACGATGAAGTGCCTTCTTATAATATGGCAGGTAAATACAATCCATTCTTAAATCAATTTTCCTTTTCTTTTTTTTTTAAATAAATATTGCTATTACTGTATATATATATATATATATATATATATATACACACACATATATACACCATATAGGCCTATTTGAATAACTATTGAGAAAAAAACTGTTTACTTATTTATGGAATGCCATCTTTTTATTTAATAAAACATTAAATATAAATGTTAAATTGAAAAAAATTTATTTTTAGTTTAAAGTTAATAATGAGTAAATAAATAAACACTGACAAACTGTTGCCTTGGCACTTTTAAGAAATAAGAAAGTGTAAGCTGATGTAAGCTTAATAGAAATATAAAAAAAACTACAGAAAAACATAAAAAATTAATTTATTAACATTATAATACATTTGGTGAATCACAGAGAGTGATCAGTACATTAGTTTTTGCTGTGGTATCAAAATTGGTGACTATTCTGACAACCTTAGTGTGGAATGATGTGTGAAGTGTTGTGACAGTGACAGACAGTTTTGGAAAAAGTGGAGCAGTGCAGTACGATGATAGCTTCACACAGACACCTCACCCAGCCAGGCTCACTTAAGATGAGCACACACATACACACACACATTCCCATGTACACGTGGCACACATGAGCAGGCCCCTGGAGACTGTGAGTGTGGCGACGTGCTGGTGGCATTTGGAGTTGGCACATGATGACATTAATCCAGAGCTCATTTGCAGTGCTACAGTGTGACAGGCCTGCTCAGACTGACAGAGAGAGAGGAGATAATTCCTGGGTATTTTACACACATGGAGCCTTCAACATGTGAACGTCACATCCTTCATCTGGACTCTTAATTTGTCCAATCAACACTAATATTTCCTGTTGAAGCGCTTGCATAATGGTATTGGCCTTATCTGATCAATACATCCAAAACAACCAACCACAACACAAAGATGAGAAAGGTTCAGAGTCAAACTATGGACAAAAAAAGTAAAAATGTGAAATGTTATTACAATTAAATATATATATTTTAATATATTTTAAAGGTGCTGTATGTAAGTTGACCCTACTAAAGCACGAACATGTCATAATATGTTAAGAAACTTGCTTTATTTAACACACTTGTTTATCTGTGCAATGTGCAACAGATGTACAATGACAATAAAGGCTATTCTATTCTATTCTATTCGAAAAATAACGCTACAGTCAGTTATTCTCCATTGAACAAGTGCGTTCTGGGACAGAATGCCTGTGTTTGTTTGGTCTGTGTAACCCACCCACTGCCAGTTTACCCAATTGTATTTTGGCATCCGGGGTTGCCAGACATACATCGTATTTCATTTCATTCATCGTCATGTGTGCTCGTTCCTGTTGGGAGTCTGAGGAGGAGGGGTCGGGTGAAAAAAACCCTTTCCAATATTTTGAATTTGGATTGCATTTTTTCAATTCTACATACAGCACCTTTAAAACGCAATTTCATCTGTGATGCAAAGCTACAATTTCAGAAGTCATTATGATAGTGTCACACCATCCTTCAGAAAAGGCTGATTTTTGAAACACTTCATATTACTGTTGAAAACAGTTGTTCTACTTAATATTTTTGCGGAAATGCTAATATTTTTTTTTCAGGGTTCTTTGATCAATATTCGAAAGTTTAAAAGAACAGCATTTATTTAAATTATGAATCCTTTGCAACATTATAAATGTATTTCTTGATACTTTACAATGCAATGAATCCTTGCTGCAATAACATGACTGATTATTTGATTTAAATAGTTTACAGTTAGCATGTTGCTAAGCTAATGCAATATTCTAATTTGCACACAGTCATAGCACTCAAACTAGCACTCAAAATACTTTTATCTATACTACCCATTACTAAAAGAGATATATTTATAATCAGACATTGCTCTCATTCTCAACAAACATAAAAAAAACTACATTTTACAGTACAACACAACACTTTCACATCCTGACCACTGTTGTGTAGAACATTGCCAAAACCTCTCATGGCTGGTGAATATTTTTTATTGCAGCGTGAGTTTGGCATGACCCTCTGAATCTATGCTGTCCAACGCTCCATTAGAGATGTGATGAGGGGTGAGTCCTCTCAGATGAGTATAAATGCATTATCGCTGCTAAACACAACCTGAGTGACGGGGTGAGCAGCATCACGGACGTACAATCTCTGCTGAATGCCGCTGAAGGACATTGCATTAAAAGGGCCATTTATGTTTCTAACAGCTGGTTAAGCTTGCGCAGTTGTGACCTGAATACTGCCTTAATTCACTGCTATCTGAATGGCAAATATAATTAATTTTTTTTTCAATATTTTAAACATTTAATCAGTCAATTAATCTGATGTTACAGAACTCATTTATTGGATAGCATAACACGCATTCATTTTCTTCAGTCCTCTGTCCATCCACCCATTTTTTTTTCATTCATATGTACTGCGGATGTGGCAGGCAGTATCCAGCAGATGGAGCTAGCATGCTAGGTGAACCACTGCTGATTCCCTCACACAGCAGTATCTCATTCACTTTAAAATGTATAATACTTGGAGAGAGCTAGAGTATCTGTTAGCAATATTTCAATGTCACAAAGTCTTAGAACCACCTGGAACTATTGCAGTTGAAATACGCCATCTTTTGACACTCAGGTCTTTAGCCAGGTTGTTTTGAGCAAATCACCAAAGCCTAAATGACATCTAATATTGATAAAATGATGTATTACAGCTGCCAAAACATTAATGATGTACTGTAGCCTTGAGCTGCAAAGGCCCATTTTTGGCCCACTTTCCAGGCGCTTTGTATCACATGTGTTGAAAATGGTGATTCTGATTCATCCAATTGACTCAAACCTTTTGATTCGGATCTCAAAAAAGATTCAGATTTGTTAACTTAACTCATTATGTGATTCTTTCAGCAGGTTACATCATTATAACAGTAGGTGGAGAACAGAATGCCTTTTTGTGTGTTATGAAATAGTTATTGAATCATTTAGTCAACTGATTCATTCACTTCCTTTTTTATGAAACGTCTACAGATCTTGATAAATAATATTTAAAATACCACAGTTGAATAGGGTAAAAAAATTAAGTAATAAATATCATCACACTACATTAAGAAGAGATGAGACATCTCCTGAAATGTTACATATGTGAATACGCAAATTTAATTATCTAATTAAATACACACTAATTTGGATACATTTCGAGAACAGAAATATGAACACTGGATAAAGCTACATTCAAAAAAATCTATCTATCTATATCTTAGGTGAATGATCTTATAAAACCTTCAAAATACAGATATGAATAAACTAGGTTAGGTGTAAAGTACTAATGAAAGGAAGATTTCTGGCTGTGTGCGTAAAAAAAAAAATCAAATAAAAAAATAATAACATTTTGAGAAAACTGTAACTGCAAAATATCCCAGAATATAAAAATATAAAAGTTGTCGTCTAATATATATATTGCCTGTAGCGTCTTTCCTTATTCATAAAAAAATACTGATAATGAAGCAAATCCATATTATTTTCCCTCAGTTTTGTCAGCTGCTAAGCTTGACATTTATCAAGCTATGAAGATAACGTCCTTTTGTCGTTATGACAGCGTATGCATCATTATAATTGATATAATAGTTTGTTCACAAACTAATGGGGCGTCTCTCTTTAAACACTAGGGTTTATTCTTCATTCAGTAGATCCAACTCATGTTATGCAATCATTCGCTTTACTAAGGAAAACAATTAGTGTATTAAAGTAACTGAGAAGGATTCGTACAATACCACGACTAAAAATGCAAGCGCAAAATCTAGGCGTGATGGGGGAAAACAGGGCAGGAGCGCAGACGGAATCAAGGGCAGTTTCTGATGCAGGCTTCGTCACTTTTTTGCTCTGAGGCTGCAGCAGACAGAGGATGGTGTGATCTCATTAGTATGAAGAGCGGAGGGAGTGTTGGCAGAGGAGCTCTGAGAATCAGCCGGCTGCTATACTGTCTCTGCCCTACTTACCTAAACCCTCAGCTGCCTGCACAGGGACCTGCCCGAACCTGCTACATCTAACACTGCTTCTGCTCACATGATAAATGACCACGATGCCTCAGACGGAACAGCGTGGAAGGAAGCTCGAGAGAGAGGAACATTTCCATCTTACATAAGCAGGCTTTGCCCTTCCTTTCCCTACAGTATATTTATCTCACACTACAGAAGGGTCCAAAAGTCTAAGACAGCAAGTGAAAATACTTCTGGGTTCACATTTTTATAATTTAATATAAATTATGTGACAGTTTAACAACTATTTAACTATTAAAACTATTACAAGCTTAAAACAAAACATTAAATATAAATTGAAAATTGAAAACCTGTGTTAAATAAATAAACATTGAAGAACTGTTGCTATGGCACTTAGTGTAAGCTGATGTGAGTTTAATAGAAATATTACAAACAAATAAAAATAAAAGCACAGAAAAATCCAAAAATGAAACTATAAAAACACGACACCTTATATGACAATAAAATTAATACATTTGAGATGAAGTAAATTAAAGCTAAATAGAAATATTATCAAAAATAAAAGCAAAAAAAAAAAAAAACATCTATAACATATATACATAAATATAACATATATCTATACACACACACACACACACATATATATATATATATATATAAAATTGTATAGTTAAATACATAATACTAATTAATAAATATAATCAATAATACTGCTGTAAAACCTCTAGCATGGTTTAAACATTTTTATTTCTTTCTTTCGCCCTCTCTTTCTTTCACCTCCCCCTAATCACTTTTCCTTTTCACTCGTCACTTTTAATCTGACAGTGTGTGTTTAACTTTCCATTCTCGGGCATTAGACAAGCTGTCCTGGAGGACTGCATTATTCCATTATGAGTAGGCTAATAACATTGTAATTGACGAAAGGCCTTTCTGCAGTCTCAGACCGGAGCAGAGGCAGAACTAGTCACAACGTTATGTCAAAAAACAATTGGCTTTTTCAGCACAACTGTAACAGGTTATATTACAGTGATTTACTGAACGATTCATTCAGCCTGCTTTTTTAACCAAATGAACCAATTTATTGAAAGTTTCTGCCTCATATATGAACAATATCCACACGTGATTATGCAATGGAAAATATCCATTCTTGGGTGAACTATCCCCCAAAGCAAAACTGAATTCTATCCAATTACCGCCTTAAAGGCCGCTAAAGTATTGCTTGTTAGGAATCACCGCTATTTTTAACATCATCTGTGAAGAGCCATCATGAGACTACAGTGACTGAACCCTCCAGAGGATATGAGGAAGTCAGAGGTCACAGACTGCCATCGTCCCTGGGGACTGAGGGGGTAAACAAATTCAAGGCAGGTCAAAGAGCAGTCCACACATTTACCGCAGCAGGAGTGCATTACAACACGGCCCAGGTCACGGGTCACACCGCAATCTTCACTCCTGCATTCAGCCACACACAAAACCAGAGCCAGTTTAATCAGTAGGAGTTGAAGGAGAGACAAACCTGAGGGGGAGTGGTGCAAATACACAATTTCAGCATATGAAAAACAAGTCAGCATGGGAGAAATCTGCTTTAAATGAATCAATATCCATTTCTAAAGATTTTTTAAATATGTGTATTCGGGCAACAGCAGAACTATTATTTGTGCAATTTGTGCTTTTAAAGTGACATACATTGCATATAGGCTACAGTGTACATTTTTAGTGGTTCATCCATTGCCTGGACCCATGACCTTGCATTGCTAGTGAGAGAGGGGAAAAAATGTGATGTTCATGGCATAAGAAAAAAAAAAAGATGTAGGCCTAATTATTTATTCTACTTGTTTTTCAATAAAAAATAGTGTGAAATATAAACTCAGAATTGCAAAATGTTAACTCAAACTTTTTTCTAATAATTTTAAATATTTTTTTGTCTGCACCACAGAATTAAATATAAAACAGAAAGTAATTCCAACTTTTTATCTCACAATTTTGACACTTTTAATTATATTTTTAAGCATATACAGTAGCTCAAAATTAAAAAAGTTTACATGTCACAATTCTGACTTGTGATATTAAAAAATCATGATTATGCCTTCTAAACAAGCTTCTACACAATCTGTATTTGCTCTGAAGGGATAGTTCATCCAAAAATGAATGTTCTGTCATCATTTACTCACCATTTACTCAACTTACTTCCTTCTGTTCGACTGCTTATTCTATACAAAGTCAACAAACACAAAGAAAGATTTTGCAACATCCAAAGTAAGTCATACAGGATTGAAATGTGTAAATGGCACTCGTGCCACATCAGAATTAAAATTTATACAGACTAAACCCCTGCGATTTGTGAAATATGAAGCATGTAGCAATTAAACTACTATAGTTATTACAGTTTAAACACGCATTCATCCTCCTACTTCTGCTATAAGATTATAAATTACCACAGTCAACCCAAATAAACAAAGCCTAGTTTCACTGGAGATGCACAGAAAAACACAAGCTAATTAGGATCTGACTGGGGCTCGCAGCACAAAGTACATATTCGAAATGTCAAAGCGAATATCCTCAATAAAACGCAAGAGCAATGTTTTTGAACAAACAATCCCAACAAAGCAAACGGAGTTCTAGTACTCAAAAATTTGCATAACACAACTACACACAAAAAAATTGCTGATGAAGTTTTTGCTAACAGTACGCTACGTGTGTTGAGTGATAACAGATACAGATGTACAGGCTAATAATGGCTGTTATTCAGCCAGCAGAACCGGCGTGCTAAGCAACAGTAATTTTAGACTAAACAAAGCGGGTGGACACAGGGGTTGGCAAGGCAACCCTCGTTCCTCATTACGGCCCCAGATAACACCCTGGCCTAAACAAACTGCACACGGTAGTAGGTGCAAGGAGAAAGATTAGCTTCGTGTTGCCCTCGCAGTGCACAGCAATAATAGTCAGCTGGGAACTGGGAGGGGGTTGTGGAGATTTGTCGAGTGACTGAAGTCACACAAAGCCGGCGCTTCACCTGGAGTACACGACACGCTGAGGAAACGAGATCACCGAGCCCTTTCTGCTTCCCACAGTCTGTCTGATAATAAATAAAGCCTTTTGATATGGCATGCCCATGCCATGTAAATATCATTATCAACAGGCAGGCCTTATTACACGCTGCACAGCTTATTAAATATTAAAAACACGACTCAGACCAAATCATATTCAGCCAGAGCTAAGTGAAGTGGGCACCTCTCTGTATGCTAACACTACCAAAAGGGAGAAAGAGAGATGGAGCAAATGAAACAGCGATAGATTAAGTTTAAAGTCAAATCAGGCGACAAAATAAGCATTTATTTCAATACTTATTCATACATCCTTGCGTTGCCAGATCTCACAAGAACAACCGGCAACCTGGTTTAATGAAAGAAACCCAAAATTGCCGTTAATTACTATTCATGAATAATTAATAAAAAGTCTTTATTTAATTAATTTGATTCAGAATAGAACACCACGCAATTCCATCGTAAGATTTTTTTTAAGCTGAAATATTCTGTCAGTTTATTCAACTGATGATCAATCTGCATTCGCTTTACCGGGATTGTTATCATTTAATAAAAGTACATTTTTGGGTGAACTATCCCTTTAAACAAAAAGTCACTCAGCTTGTTTTAATATATTTTTTTTATTTAAATGTATTTTTTTATTATTATTATTTTTCTGGATATGGCAACACTGTTATGTTATGAGTTGCATTAATGCCATGTATTGTGGGATTTACAGCAGAGCAAGTGAAACATGTGAAAAATGCTTTAAAAACTTTATGGGAATGAGAGGAGAGACAGAAAAAAAACCTCATATAACAAGTGATTCAAAATATGCTGATATTGCTGTGGTTTTTACTGGATTCAGTGCTTAAATCATATTATTACATATTACTACAATCACTCATTCAAATGGAGTGTGCACATTTTCACTGTGGCTAGGTTGTGATTGGGTTAACAAAAGTATATTAAATTGCAATTCATTCCAGGTTGCTTGGCTTGTTTGCTCTAGGTTATATTGTGCTAGGTTATCTGTAGGTTTATTGTACTAGTAGCACTTGTTTGTATTCATACAGGAAGCACTTCATTCCAGATTACATGCTCACCATCTGTTGATCTCTGCTGGTCTCATATGCATGGCTAAAGCACTTTTTTGAGTCGCTCTAGGTAAAAGCGTCTGCTAAATGATTTAAATGGGAGTGTAGTGTAAAATCGACACCATATGCATCATTTAAGCATTCAGAAAAGTGCATTTTTCCATTTGTGCATATGTATGACTTTACTAGCAATCATAGGCAGTACTGAATATAACCACCGTGCTGTATATTTCACAGCACATCCCCAATAGCAGACCTTTGTTGGTAGTGCTGTATTGAGTGGATTTCTTCCACACCAGTGTGCAGAGGGGGTTAGGAGTTGTCATACAGGACGTAGATTGAGTGCAAAGGAGTAGAAACACAAACTCACTGAAAAACACATTACATCCAAAAACCTACATTTATAATTCACTGCAGTTTTCATTTTCACACAAATTAGTTAGAAGGGCAGATTATTGATTAATACAACTATTTTTCTGACAGTTTCTTGCACAATACTATGTTAAGACCTTAAAACGCTTTTATCATAGCGCACGGTTTGTAAACTACGATGATGTTTTCGTGCCACCAAAAAAACTATGAGATTAAAGTCGAAATATTACAAGAATAAAGTCGAAATATAATGAGATTAAAGTCAAAATATAATGAGATTAAAGTCGAAATATTACAAGAATAAAGTCGAAATTTTAAGAGAATAAAGTCGGCCTAGATTGGGAACACCTGGAGATATTCCAAAGTCTCAGCTTTCAAAATCTGCCAGTTTTATAGCGAAATACAAACAATATGTATATTATAACATGACATATATATTATAGCCTGACATATGGCTGAAACCGCTTTAGTTTAAGCGGCAGTGTAAGTCAATAATTTTCCCGATTACAATGACGTCATTATAAATTAGTCTATAGCCTGTTTTTTCCATGCCTTCTGATTCTCCTTCACTTTTATATCTTGCTATACACTTGAAACAAAGAGGAAAAACACATTACCTTGAAAGCTGAGCTGTTTTATATCTAAAGCAACAAAGCAGAACATTATTGCGATTGCTGTGTGTCTGGCATGCTACAAATAATGAATATAAGACGTTAAATATTATACCCAATCATTTACTGTATTATAGCCTACCATGAATAAAACAGCTTGTGAATAGTTATTTAATGTTAGCCTACGTCCGAAAACAATACAATATAACTTATGTTAACGAGCTGGAGTCCACGTCAAGCTTTAGAACATTTTATTAGTAGGCTACATGTGAAGAATGAACGTTTGGACACCACGGACGTTTTGCAGAACTAGTTGTTGGAATTTTCACACATTTGGACTTATGGAATTTTCACAAATACAACAGTATACTTTAACTGACTCACATAAATACAGTGATATGATCAGTAAAGAGCTTGAGCAAAACATTATTGTAAGACACAATTTGTGTTTTGCTATAAAACTGGAAGCTGAGACTTTGTTTTAAAAGTACTAAAGGGACAAATCTTATTGCTATTGGGTGGCGCACTATAACGAATCCAAT
>JAUMHE010000056.1:5125785-5144782 GCA_032359235.1 Enteromius mattozi
TTTTAATAAATATCATATTCTTGATATTAAGCGGTTTCCGCGAGTTCTTAGATCTCATCCCAGTAAGA
This sequence comes from Enteromius mattozi, assembly GCA_032359235.1. NCBI lineage: Eukaryota > Metazoa > Chordata > Actinopteri > Cypriniformes > Cyprinidae > Enteromius > Enteromius mattozi. The sequence continues at coordinate 5,125,854 of JAUMHE010000056.1, forward strand.
TGAAGCAGCCACTCGGATGCAACAATATTCAAATATGCCTAAATTCCGGTGCCCTTCTCTCAATCCAGGTCATTTGCAAGTGCACTATACTAAATATTATAGCTTTAATTTCAAAGATTTAAATTCTTGAAACATTTCGACTTTATTCGCGTAACATTTCGACTTTAATCTAGTAGTATTTCGACTTTATTCTCAAAATATTTCTACTTTGTTCTCGTAATTTCGACTTTATTCTCAAAATATTACGACTTTAATCTTGTAGTTTTAGATTTTAAGTCTGAAACTGTTTTCAGTCCACGTCACTTTAAATGCTAATGAGCTCTGCTGACCCCGCCCCTCTCTTCTGTTGAGCAATGAGCAGACTGTAAACTTTGGTTGTGAATCTTGCTAACAAGCAAATTATTAAGAAAGGCAATTTTCAAAGACTCATAAAAAAACCTTATACTTAATTCTTCTGTATATGAAGCTGAATCATCAATGATTTGTGTGAACATAGATGTGTTTAGGCAGATCAGGATCGGTGCATTCCCTTCAGAGTGAAAGAAACATTAATCCTCTGTGTCTTCAGCAGCTCAGATGTTGGGAGTAAATGCTATTTTCATTATTACATCCAACAACAAAACACCTCAATCGCTAAATCGGAGACATCTGGTCTTCCCCTACATGGGAGTTGCATATATTTTGCATATCTGAACCCTTTCTAGCAGTGGCTGTATAATTTTCACACTGAGGACAGGACTCAAACACAAGTATTAAAAAAGTTTCAAACATTGACTTATGCTCCAGAAGGAAACACGATGCATTAAAAGCCAGAAAACTTTTAAACAGGATGAAGATGTCTACATTTTTCTTTTTTTGTTAAAATATCTTTTTTTTTTTTCGATATGTCCTGCGGAAGCAACAGAAGATTCTTGCATGTTTCCCCTGCGTTTTTTGTCTTGTGGACTATATGTAAAAAAAAAATAAATTATGTAAAATCTAAAAAAATAACTTAAATTTTGCATATTTTCTTTTATTAATATTATTCCATCAATAATAAAGTTCCATCAATTAAAGTCCTATGGGTTTGGTATGACATGAGGGTGAGTAAATAATGATACATTGGTCATATCAATGAACTATCCCTTTAACAGCCGAAGTGGAACAAAATAGTACACAATGCAGTATGTGTTTTAGATATTTGTGTTTCATTGTTTTATGTGTCTGATTAGTGTCATTATATTTGACAAATAAACCAGAACTGTTCTTTTTGTCCTTAACCCTGCCTTGACATGCTGCTGCCATCTTTATTAGGAGGCAGGGCTGGCCGTGCTGAACACAGATGGGTGTCACCTCGGTCCAAACCCACTCAATAAAGCTATAATACGTCAAGATTACAGTCAGCCCCTTGGCTTGCTTTACAATGAGAATCAATAGCTGGAGAGCCTTTAGAGTGACAAGATAAGAGAAAAACACAGAGAGACGGCCTGGACCAGAATGAATACTGCCTACTAAGAAGACTGAGAGGGTGAGAAAGACAATGAAAGAGAGATAGAGACAACAGCATTTTATAAAACTACCCATTGAAGCATGCTACAGAGGGCAGAAAGCAGGACAGGGGCATGAACTTTGGACAGGAGCCCATTAGCTGGTAAATAGAGCGCTTGCAAAAAACAAGGAGTGACATAATCTGTGTTTCTGCAGGGTTGTAGGATTCGTGGCCTAGTGAGGATTAACTACAATACAAGAAGTGTCATGCACCGGCCAGCTGAAGGTGATGAAGTTTCCCGCACTACTGCACACAGTGAGAGAGGAGAATAAATATCAAGTAATGATATGAGGTGATAAACTGAACTTTTGCTGTGATTGTGCTTCTGACAAGAAGTTCCTGTTCCATTATGTTGTACGAGGCAGTAGCACTTCACATGAGCAGCCAGGAGAACCGGCACAATCAAATATTAAACATGACATTCAGTTCAGCATAAGCCAGCCTGATCTCATGTTTAAAAGTAGGTATTAATATGTTACATTTACAAGCATAAAACATTGCACATTTTTACTGTTGCTAAAACCTACAATTTAGACGTATTTTAACGTTTAAAACGTACAAATGGCTACATATTTTTTTTTGTTAAAATACGTAAAATAGTTGCGTTTATATAATTAAGATATTTGTATCAGTGCATTTTTATCGTTTTGTCTATAAGCAATTTAGATTTTTAGAACCCTTAACTTACCCCAAATCTAAACCTACCCATTTTATAGAAAATATGCATTTCTATCATTTTATCAATAAGCGATTGAGATTTTTAACCTACCCCCAAACCTAAACCTACCATTTTTTTAGCTAATATAAAAGGATATAAAATGCAACTGTCCGAAATATGCAGGAAAATAACAATTTTCATCTCTGTATGATTCCTATTGTAAGAAAACCATGACAGACAGATAAATGTAATTACAATCATTTATTTACTGCACAAATGTCAAAAGCAGTACTAGAAGTAACCTACAGTAAATGACGATGTTTTGCAGCCGCAGTCCTCTCTGGTGGAATACAGTAGGTTTGTGTAAAGTCCAAAGCAGAATATGTTGTTAATCGCTGAAAATATTATCCAGATTATCTTCCCGATACTCTCTCAGTGAACTCGTGAAGACACGTGCATCATTCGAATACACTTCACCAGAAACACGGCATGTTGCAATCAGTGACGAATGCAGGCGAGAGACAATGAGCGTTCGATTATCTTGACGTAAAACCTAAGTCCGGCGCGGGCTTTGCTGTTTATGGTCATGTCTTCTCTCGCTGCTCCAGATAGGGATGAAGATCGCCGAATAAAGGCTTGGATTTGGGTGTGTTCCACGCATTTGTATGGATACGGAAGATCTGAATTACACTGCACGAATAAAATTGTTTCATTTTGTAATTGTTGCGTTTTTTGTGTATTCACAGCATGTCAGAGAAAACCCCTTTTGTGGCCCATGGCATGTAGGCATTAATGACAAGTAACTATTGCATAAATGTTATTTATTTTAAGGGTTTAAAATGAAGTCTTGTATAACATTATAAAGACCTATTTTTGGAAAGAAGCTGGCAGCAGAAATCACAAAACAGAATGAAACGTTATCATTTCATATGAAGTAAACAGTTTAATAATGCAGTTGCAAACAAGGTCACTGATATGACAACTAAAATAAAACACAAAAATAATAGAATTAATGCCGCGATTTTTAATATTCATCAGGATCCATTTTTAGGTGTAGTCAATATGTCAGTTTTGTAAGTTAAAAAGCTGAAAATACGTAAGAATTTGTATGTTTAGATGCTGAAAATACGTCAGTATTGTACGTTTTAGTGCCTGTAAAAACGTAAGTAAATGTACATTTTATAGAACAAAATTTTACGTAAAATGCATACGAAATGTCATGACATCACGCAGAGAGGACATAAAAATGAGCTTTTTCTACTGCAGCATCTCTCTTGAAAACATGAAAACAATCCAAGTCAACATGAAATGGCATTCGCAATCTTTTTTTTACTTCTGTAATGTGTCATTTTGAAGCAAATTTCAATGCAAAATTACACTATAACACATCTCCTGGAATTGCATTCACTGATTGCTCACAATAATACAAGAAAAATGTTGTTAACACAATATTTTCCATTGTTAAAGGGATACTCCTCCCCAAAATGAAAATGTTTTCATTAATCACTTACCCCCATGTCTTTCCAAACCCATAACAGCTGTGTTCATCATCAGAACACAATTTAAGATATTTTGGGTGAAAACTGGGAGGCTTATGACTATCCCATTGACTGCCAAGTAACACTGTCAAGGTCCAGAAAAGTATCATTAGAAGACATCATTAGAATAGTCCATCTGACATCAGTGGTTCAACTGTAACGTTACGAAGCTACTAGAATTCTTTTTGTATGAAAATAAAACAAACAAAAAAAAAGACTATATTCAACAATTTGCATCGTAACGTCCCCGTAGCACCATTTTGGAGAGCATCCAAAGCCTTACACAAAGCATAAATAGACATTAACAGCACATCTGTGTGCAACGACTGACACAGAAGAGCGTACGCTGATTGCATCCAATGCATCCGACTACTCTTAACCTTAGGTTAAATATACAATGTCCAATATTCACATCATTGGTTGAGTCTATGTCCAGTACCCATACAATTTGCTGTATTCTCATTTTCTGCCATTTACAGATGACATTTCAAACCCACTTTCCCACAATGTTTATACAGTCTTTCAATAAACTGCCAAAAAGAAATCAGGCCGAGAAAGAGGTAACCTTGCTTTAAGCAATTCTAAATATAAAGTATTGATTATATTCAAGGTGCCTTTGCAATCACAAGCATCATGGCCACTACTGACAAAACTATTGTTAGATAAACAGATAGATAAAACAATAGGCATAGAACTATAAACGATCAATTTGTGACACATAAAATGCCATTTTGTAACATTAAAAATATTTTAAAAGGCGATTTCAGACATCTTTAAATAATAAAGGTCGCATTTGAGAGAGAGCTCAGCGATTGGAAGTCAGAAAGAAAAGACAGAAATTATGTTTATTAGATTTAGTGCTGCAGAGCTATGATTTGCTTTTCTGCTACCGCCTCTCTCTCTTTCTCTCTCTCTGCAGTGTGTGCCGCAGCAGACACATGACAAATGGTCTAAGAGCCAAGAACAGTACCACAGACTCTGGTGCAAGGTTGAAACACACACACACACACACTGTACAGTGGAAAGGAAAAACAACATGACAATGCATAGATTAAGACACTCCCATTCATAAACATTGGACAGTCTGTAATCAGATGAGTTTGTTGCCCAATTTATTCAAGTTGTTTTAAATATGGTTACTTTCTCACACATCTTTGTAAGGTGTTAGCACATATTTACTTCACTTTGGCTGTTATTTAGCTAGTTTAAACTGAACATGGACATTGTTGCTGTGTTATCAGATGGACTCAGTCATGTGAACTGGTAAAGGAAGGGTGTCGATACAGATTCACACCACTTCTATCTGTGCGTAAGCATTTAAACAGACATACACACCCTGCAGCTGACATTTGGCAGAATAGCCACTGCTATAAAGTAAGCCAAAAGATTCCCAAAAGGGAATCCAGACAATTAACCAAACAGAGAAACATTGTGAACATAGCGCTACCATCTGCTTATGAAGTGTCTCAACAGGTGCTGTTTTTACATCAGATGCACTATATTATAAAAAATATCACATGAGTAAGAGAAACAGACACAGAGAATATGGCTAGTGAGATGATTTATTTTAAACGCAGATCAGGCACAGAAAAATAAGAGGTATGATAGAACAAACAACAGAATGAGAGAACAAATGAACAATAGAAAAAACGATAGAACAAATAATGATAGATGAAATAAATGAACAACAGACAGAACATACAAACAGAATTATAGATAGATAGATGTGAGTGTAACACCACAGCAGAGCAGAATCAAAGCCACGAGTAGAAGGTAAGTCTCTTCAAAGCTGTTTAGTGTGTGGCAGGCATGCTGTTTAATTAAAACGTCATTTAGGAAGAAGATCACGGCCTCTTTATCCCACACGCACAGCTTTGGCTCAAACAGGCGAACCAGGAAGCAATCATAACTCCATTCCAGTTTGTGTTTATCGTGATGCTAATGCCATGTATGGATCAGCCAGAACAGCATTCATGAGGAACATGAGCCAGGGTGCAGGACGCGCTTTGGTGTGGACTCATGCATATTCAGTGAGACAGGAACAAGATGGCCAAATAAATACAGAGAGAGAGAGAAAGAGTGAGCGAGAGTGTGAGAGAGGAAAGGTAATTTGTGTAAAGCAGGTTTGTTCTTCTACCCACACTGTACTTAACTAATCACATTCGATGCAACCTCATAAAATATTCGAATCACAAAGAGTAAATGATACAGTAGCTGCACTATTATCAATCATTTTATCAATCAAGCCATTTGATGGTTTGATGGCACGTTGTTTTTAATTACTGACAGTACATTTTGCATTTTATTCTTATAGTATGTAAGTGTTAAATGCCATCAGTTTGCCAAAAAGAACACAGATAGCTTTACGCACCATTTACATGTGGTAACATTTTGAAAATACAAACATTTTCATGAATTTTTGTTTTCCAAGATTTGTGAAAAAATGGCACTGAAATATCAATTGTATTTGTGATGATAAAATTAAAAATGGCACATAACTGATGCCATCCACTAATTGCAAAGACCAGTGATTCTCATATATCTAAATGTGTCATTTTAAAGACATGAGGGTCTTGAGAGTGAATGATGACAGGATATTTTCATTTATGCACTATCCCTTTAACCCCAGGTTTCTCTGGAAGAATCGTCCCTGTTATAATTGTATTGCAAACGTCTTCAGATAAAAGTGTCCCCTAAATGCCTATGCACTCTGTGTGTGCACAAATACTAGAAAAGAGACTGAGAAATGGAAAAGGAGAAATTCTGCTCATGCCTGTTCCACTAGATCAGAGTGTTTGAGAAAGGAGGGGCCGAGGGTCTTAGAGGATGCCTGTCTCCATAAGCAATGACACTTCCGCACCCTATTAAAAAGATGCATTAGCCCCAGCGCACTAGGCGCTAATGGCTCCAGAGTTTGGATGACTTTTTCTATTATTAATATGCCTGTGCGGTTATAGAGTTATTCGTCTGGTAATTAAAGACAGAGTGTGCATTGATTTCCACCGAGTCCGCGAGTATGTGTGGAGCCACGCATCCGCCGTGTTGTGTGTTCACCGACAGAAGCAATCCGTCTTTTCCCGGATAGGTTCACAGGGGAGCTGGCAGATTGAAAGCATACTTTCTGTCATAACTCTGCATGGTCACAATTAAGCTGTTAAATACAGTTTCACCACCATATTAGGGCTGACAAACCCAGTGCGGTAGCTCTACTCAACGCATCAAAGAGCATTAGCTTAAAATAACACCAGATACAACATTGTAGTACAATCCCTCTGACAGATATCACTCAGATAGATGTCTTGTTCACAAGCTTCAGGTGTTGATCTTAATAAACATCATCATCACTAACAAACGATAAGATGTATTTTGGGCTCATTTTCAGTGAATTTTAGGTAAATGTTTAGCATTATCCACTGTTTTACTTTGCATTTTCATTAACCAAATGATTTAAAGTAGCAAACCAATTTAACTAGTTTGATTGATTCATTGAATAGAACAGATGGGTGAATTATTCATCATTTGATCTTTGCAGAATCAGAAAATCATGATCACTGAAATATAGATATATTGAATGTTGGGTAATGTCACAGTTCAAAAGGTGATAGGTGTGATTTAAAAGGTCATTCAGTGTTGCCAAGTCTGCAGTTTTCCTGTGGAATTGGGCTACTTTAACAGTCTTTTGTCTTTTCTGTTTTTATGTCCGTGGGTTGAAGCAACCCCAATAATGTCACATTTAGCCGCTGGAATGCGATTTTTACAATAACGTGAATTTTACCCCACCGCGATTGGACTAGTTTTGGGCTAGTTTTAAGTAGCGATTGGATGCTGTTCAAGCAGCTACTTGAATGGGGAAGCACAAAATTCTCCAGAATTGTTATCCCCAGAACTGTCATGCCAAATTACCTGTCAAATTGGCAAAGGATAGTATCATACATTTTAGTGCCTGCAATGCATAGTACAGTGGTTTTAGTCATTTTTTTGCAGATCTGTGTGATCAGTCTTTTGTGCTGTTCACTTCAGAGAACATTTGCTTTTTTCCCCCTAAATTCTCCTGCTCCTTGAATTGCCAAAAATAATAATAATTAAAAAAACAAAACATGCAGAGCACTTTTATTTAGTGCCACTATTGAAGGCACTGAATTTTTGATGCCATAATAATTACAAGTTAATTTCCCCTTGCCCTCTTTTTAATTATTTATGTTATTTATTTATTTATTTATTTGAGTTGATACCTGTAAAACGCAGTACTCGTCACCATCAGTATTTACCCAGCCATAAATAGAGGAGTGGAACAAATAACGACCAACCATCCTACTTGTACAACAACTGCCTACAATAATTGAGAAGTCAATATTATAGGTTACTGCTGCTTTACATTTAGTAAAATTCTTAAAAAGAGATAGATACTAGTAATACGTTGCTGCCATAGATATCCCAAATCATGGCAACTAAAGTGTCTCATCTGGAAAAACGCTTTGCCACCAAAATTTACATACTCTCTCTTTGATTCATTTGATTAAAAACAAGTAATCAAAAACAGTATTACTGTGTAGTACTACAATTTAAACTACTGTTGGTGAAACAATATTTTTTCTTTTATTTAGACATAAATAATTAGATTGAATGCACTGCTTATTAAAAGTACTCATTTCTATAACAAACATTTGTACTGTAGTGCACATTCTGTACACAAATCATTATCCTTATATAACAAACATTTATTTTTACCAGCATTTAAAAACAAATTCAATCTGTGCTACAGTAAAAGACATACAGGTCAACCCAATCAATATACAGCTTTGATGGAGAAGGCCTACTTTTATAAATAACCCTTATTTATTAAATTATGAATTTTTCTTCAACAATACCCCAATTTTTGTTGCCTTCATAGTAATAGGTACTACTGGCCTTGTGTAGACCTGTGTGATAACTCTTCCGAATTTCTCCTTCTGTGTTACTTCTGTGTTATTAACATATGGATTTGGAAGGCCAAATTGCATGAACTATTGCTCTTGCCAGAGGTCACAGTTTTGATAGCTATTGGATTAACCTAATTTTGAACCTACACTTTTGCAATTAGCAGGCATACACAGCCAGTACACCACATCTCCATTTGTCTGGTATTCACATTCAGCATCCGAAACTTTTTAAGCACAACCCAAAAAAATGACATTCTGAAGATAAAATTGTTGCAGTTCATCAATCTTTACAAATGAGCATAACGAGATGATAATGGCAAGCACGGATGCAAAACCCTTCAGTTGAGGTATGAGGCAAGACCTCAGACGAACTGTTCTTAATTTGGTTTCTCTCCATCTGGGGGTTTGGTGACAAAAAATTGAAGTGGTGAATTAGCATAGGTATATTTCATTTTATTATACTTGCCCATGGCGAGCAGAGCCCCCAGTGACACGCACACATTTCACAAAGCATTTTGAGCGTGGAGCAAATGCTCTGACACACTCTCACATGAATATACCTCCTCTGGACACATCATCTGAATTTCACACTCACAGAGGAGTCACTTCCATATTCATCTCTTGCATTTATTTGTTCCACGTGAGCGCGTGCAGTTTTTCCCACTGAGGAGCCACCAAGTTTTCACTCTCTGTTTGCAGTTCATCATCTTAATAAATAAATTTGTGTGCAAACCTTTATCCACAATGAGAAGAGAGGCAGCGGTTACAGCTACTGGCACCATGCCTGATGACTGATGATCACATACACCTGCCCAGAAATGCAAAACACTCTTTATATTCCATCCAGTCATCAATCCATGCATGTATATGTAAACTACCGTTCAAACAATTTGGAGACAGTTATCGTAATGTTTTTGAAAGAAGTCTCTTTTGCTCACCAAGGCTGCATTTATTTCATACAGTAAAACAGTAACATTGTGAATAATTATTATAAAATTAAACATAAATGTTCTATTTTAATATTTTCAAAATATAATTTATTCCTGATATGACAAAGCCGCATTTTCAGCATTATTACTTGAGTCTTCAGTCTCATATGATCTTTCAGAATTAATTTTAAAATGCTGAAATAGGTTGAAAACAGTGTATACTGTACACACACACATAGAAAATCTAACCAGAATTCCTAGTGATATATTTTTCCATTATGAATTCTGATTAGTGTTATCTTCTTTGTATATTAATCATTTAATGCCCCTTGTGTTTATTATTGTGTACAGCAACCAAAAACAAGACGCAATGCACTTTTTACGCTTTTAAGCATTTCATTTACAAAGACAAAAAAGTAGTATGAAGTCTTTTATATTTACAGAACATAATAACACAATTTTCTGCCTTGTAAGCACAAATATATTTCTTTCAGAAAATGCTAATCATACTTCTTACAGTCCTTGATATAATATATCACATTCATTTGTATGTTGGTATGTTTTCTAGCAGAAGATTAAATGCCTCGGATTCACATAATTATAATATTAATGAATTAATTCTGACGCTAAATAGGCTAAATGACCTCAAATCTCACTGAACGTATAATTAGAGTAATGTGGAAATCAAAAACAGCCTGTATACTGTATACATACAAACACAATCAGACCCTGTAACAAAACTGCACCACTAATTAAACTGTTCTCCCATGGAACACAAATGGTACATTGTTCTAATAACACACTGAATTTGGCATCCCAGTCCTCATTCACTTCCAGTATGTTCTTTTAAAACTGCAAAATGTTCCACAGAAGAAAGTCACAGACTAACATGGAATGATATGTTTGAGTGAACTAGTCATTTAAGCCATTTATTAAAGATTTAATTCCAGACCATGAAAAAGCCTGCATACGACACAGATTTAGGGCAACCACATCTACTTAAAAAAAAAAAAAGACTTTTTTCCATAACTGATGGCTGGTGAACTTTTACGTTCTTCGCTGATCTCTGCATAAAAAGAGTGCTTTCATATTTTCAGCCTCAGGGACTTCCAGATAAATCTGCTTCTGAGATAATGGCACTGAGACTCAGTACAGTAAGAGGGTTTAGATAGAACAGTATTTTAGTAAAGAATAAAAAAGAGAGTATAAGAGCCCGTCTGCATTAGTGCAGGCCCATGAGGCCAACGGAGAAAAATTACTGCATAGCTGGATGAAAATTTCTTTCCAATTATCTGTGATAAAACTTATGAGGCGATGTAACCTTGTAAAATATTACTCTCTGTTGATCACAAACGATCAAAACTTTCTCCCTGCCAGCAGGCAGGTGCAAAAAAAAGGCCATTAGGAAACTTTACTTCCAGCTCTTAACATACATTATGACTCCTTTAATATTTCATAAAGCCTGGGGTTAACCCTTAAATGCATGAATGTTTCACCAATCATCATAACATATTCAGGAATTTAGCAACCAGGCTCTATATATCTAAAATGGAAGGATCTTTAACTGCTGCAATAGCATAAAACTCTCCTGATATATTAATATCAGCTTCAAAAGAATAATCTTTTGAAACTTGGAGACTTCGATTTGAGCCTATAATTTTACCATCACTGTCACCGTCTGAGTACATTTTCTCAGCATCTGGCTAATCTCAAAACTAACATTTCAACATCTTTAAAATCCATATTTTGATCACTTGTCACCACATCCACCATTAAATTACAGTGACACTTACATTTCATTGCATATAGTAATTGCTCTGCAGTAAACCGAGTGAAATGAGTTAAACATTGCATCATGATTATGTATCAAACAGTGGAATAAAGGTAAATTTAGCTTATTGAGTCATCAGATATTTAATTATTGTTGTGCAGGAAAAATATGCGTTCACTATTACATACCTCAAGTCACTAGAAACACTATTTATCACATAAATCCAGCCTAAGAAGCTACATTTAAAATACTGGTTGTTACACCAGCAAAAATATTTGCATTCCCAGCTTCATCCAGCCATGACAATATGGTGTACAAAACTGAAAAACTGGAGCGCAGATCTGCACAGTCACAAATCCCAAATGATTCCATTCGATTTCATTATGCAAATACACTGAAGTCTGGGCACGCGTCATTGTTTTAGTTTATAAGAAGAAAACAGAACCTTAAGACAAAGTGACAGGCAAACAGACACTGTTCCACAGGACTTCAACGTCTGCTAGTTCTTATCGACCTAGTATTGACACGCCCGTAACTGTTGGTAATGATAGATATGAATATTGATGATATGTGCTTAATGAAGCTGTAATGACACATGCATGTCTACACATGACGCAATGCTTGCGTCAATGCAAAGGTTGTTGAGTTTCAGATGAGGACATCATTACAGGTGCTGCCTTTCACAGTGTGTCCCGTCCACCTGAGACCTCTCATGGTGGAGGATTGATGTTATGTTAATACCACGGTGCATGGCAAGTTCATCAACAAAATGCTTTGTGTTATTTAAAAATGCATTAACATACTGCTTCTAAATTATAAATTGTAATAGTTAAAAATATATTAACAAAATTTTAGTATGAAAAAAAAAATATTCTTTAGGATCATATGTGTCCATTTTATACTGTATAGTATAAAATAATAAAAAATAATAATAATTAAATATGTATGCCTCACTTTATAATATAAAGCATTAAAATCAATATTAATATCAAGATTTAACATTTCAATATTACTTTATTATTTTCAAAGATAATATAAACATTATTAGTAAATTATAAATTATTTTTAACAATTAACTTGAGTTAATGTGAGTGTTAGATGACAAAGTTGAGGAAGGGGAATTAAAAAAAACAATCTGTAATATCAGCAGATATATGTTTCAGTAATAATAATGATGAGTAAAAGCCTCTTTAGGGAGTTTTTTACCCTAAAAACATACAGTTTTTTAAAAAGAAAGAGTCTGGACGTCTCATTAATGCTTAGCTAATTAATAGTTTCTTATTTTAGAACAACTAAAAGTAAAACCCAGACTCCAAATGAATTAACCATCATATGCACACAGAAGGTTGATCCAATTCCCCATCCTCTTTCTTTTGTCCAGTAACTACAGAGAGCAGGATGAAGGAAAACACAGCTGAAAATCAAACTCAAGAATTTATAGACGACGGCGCTTTGGTTGCTCAAAAAGTCAGCCGGAGGCAAAGAAAGATTACTATAGAGCGGTGGGCTATTACAGATCAACCAGCATAGCCATTTCCCCTCACCCAAATACAAAACATAATCTTACAATAGAGGGAGATGGACAGTTAACCAGATTATGATGCATAGTTACCCATCATTTGACAAAATCAATGCAGTGCACAGAAAGATATAGCTGACTGGGATCAATAGCTGTCCTCTCTCTCTCTCAATTAATCCATCTGTCATTCCACACCATTAGCGGAGATCATTCAATAAAAGCACAGGAATAGATCTGTTCACACTCAGTGTTAAGCTAATAATATTTTAGGGGTGAAAGAGAAAAAAGAGAACAAAATGTCACTGTACTGCCCTGCTGAAATACTATGAAATGTGGATGTTTTAAACATCTAAATGATATAAAGTGAATAGTCTTAGGGTGCTTTCACACCTGCCTTATTTAGTTCGGTTAAATCGCATTAAAGTTCGTTATGCCTCTTGGTGCGATTTGTTTGGGCAGGTGAGAATCCAGCAATCGTACTCGCGTGCGCAGCTAAAGCAGGCCAAACAAGCGAACCCTGGAGCGGTTCGTTTGTAATGAGAATGCAATCTGACCTTAAACAACCCAACTGCAAAACGACTGCACATTTTTGGACTAAACCAGTTGCTGTTGTTTGTTGACAGTTTGCGGTTTAGCATGGCAGGTCGCGGACAAACTGGTGCGGAAAGAAATAGAAATTAGAAATTTTGTTTGATGACCATATCAAGTCGCAAATTTCTAAAAATCACAAGAACAGCGCAGTCTTCTTATTTTTAAATAAACAGCTTAGGGAAATGATTTTCAGCTCAAATGAGTTTGCAATAGCAGCATCATATGATCAAATATATGAGTGACTGTGGGAGCTGTGAGCTGTTTCAGATAGTTCAGATTTAAAAAAAAAAAAAAAAAAAAAGAATGATTAATTCACAAACCTGACATCACTCCAGCTATGGATTACAAGTTATAATGTTGTAAATAATGTAAAAAAAATGTTGTGCATACTGATTGTTTAGCTTCATAAGACAACCAAGAGCTGCATTTTATGAAACACCAATCACCGTGGTTTAAAATCTTCTTTACTGATCTTGGATAGCCAGAGTGGCCAGAGTAAATTAACAGCAAATTTTTATTTTTGGCCAAACTACCCCATTCATAAATGTTCTCTTTACATGTAAAATGAATAACAGCATGTTGCTGAACAGATGCAAGCTGTGGGTTTGTTATCGAGTCTAATATACTGCTCCGTCCTTTAATAAATCTATTTTACGTAGAGAAAAGCTGCAAAAAACTATGGAAGCCCGTTTCTGCCACCGAAAAAAAATAAAAAAGGTTTTTAAAAAGACTTTTTATCTCACAGAGTCTCACAGTTTTGTGACATAATTGTGACATAAACTCAAAAATGCAAGTTATAAAGTCAGAATTGCGAGATGTAAAGTCGCAATTGCGAGTTGTTACTGTTATTGATTGAGAGGCTATGCAAAGTTGCAGGTGCTACATACTGCACTTAAGTGTAGGTACTACAATATTCTCTACTAACGCACCATTTGATTTTTAATATATATTTACAATTTACTACCTTTTGGAGTATAACATCCTAAACTTGTCAACCTCCCATTCCTAATGAAAATTCTCTACTGTATTTTATCTACTGGAAACACCACACCATTCATGCCCGCTTCTGTAAACTGTGGGCCTTTAATATAGCTCCCCTCTTAATATGCAGAATTAAAGCTCTTCAGCTATTCATTTCTTAGTAATGCTGGCGCTGAGAGCCCAGGTCTCTGAGGGTTGGGATCGATGTGAAATGGCTAAACGGGGCACATGCACAGGGGAGAGAAAGAAAACGAGAGAGGGGTTATTAGTCCTCCACGTTATCACACAACACACAAATGGTTGGGCGTTGCACACGGGGCGAAACGCTATTTTATTTTGTCCCTCTCAATCACCCTCACTCCTCGCTGGCTTTCTTCACACTTTCTTCATGGCTGTAAATCAGCATGTGGAGTAAAACGGAAAGCTGGAGTGCACCCAGAGGATCTATGGGCTCCACAGGGGAGATTTTCATTAGCACTATTGGTTCTTCCATAAACATTATGTCTTTCGAGGCTGCCAATGCCTTTAAATACATGTTGGCTCAGAAGCACAATGTGTTATACTTAACTTTAATTGAAGTGTGTGCCCTGCCATGCCCTTCTACTTTATAAAAACAGCAGCTAAATGCTTGTCTAACATAGGTGGGGCAATTACTTTTTTTTTTTTTTCTCTACAGACTACTGCAATTTGTTGCTGTAAAACAACTGTATGTGTGCTATCACCAATAGCGCACATTGAATTTAATACAGTCACACAGCGATAGATGCAACATGTCAAAAAATTACAGATGACCAGACATGAAAACCAATTCTGTCAAGTGCTTTTACCTAGGATATTGATTTTTAAAAGGGAGTTATCTGAGATGGTGAACAGGAACAGGAGAACAGGTTTGGGTAACATTAATATTAATATCGAAGTTTCACTGTTTTAGTCCAGTCATTCAGCATTAATGACATACATTCTGTGTGAATCTGTCCTAAGACATCTACTAAAGAATGAGGACACTGAGAAAGTATGAAATATATTAATCCTTGTGTGTGTTATTAATTATTAGAACATAAAAAGGAACATACTGAAACACAGTTGCATGCTGGAGAAGGCCAGATCTTGCTAGTTTGTTTACTAAGTCTGTCTTAATTTTGAGTTTCATATGTAAACCATGGCTCTATAGCATCTCAGTCATATTTGATTGCAATGATTTTCCCTCTGCAATGTTTGTAAATGACTAATATGCATAGTGTGTACATACAGTAATTAGTCAGCAATAACACATAGTTGTTTGTTATTGGGATTCATCTAAACTCTAAAATAGATTGTCCTCTCCCTTAGCATATAGATTTAATTAAGGATAGTAGAACCACAGCATTTATGTTTCCCCTCCAGTGCTTTCTGAGAAAAGCAGTGAGCTGCGGACCGCCCGCAGTCCACATCCTTCATCCCCGGGTCAGAGCTGTGGAGTACAGGGTGCATCTCACTCTCACTGTCAATGGCATTTAATCGATTTCAGAGCTCAGCTCCAACAATAGTACAGAGAAGCTGAGAGTATCATCTCAGAAACACAACACAGACCCATGGAGAGCACTGGAGTTCACTCAGCCTGAGTTCAATGCTGTCCTCTTTATAGATCCTGTCTTTCTCCGAAAAATGTGTTTTGTGAGACGTCTATATTAAAGAATGGACAGTCATGATGTTATTACAGAGGAACACACAGGGCCAAAAATTCAGCTATTCAATGTCTGTCCACAGAAACTGGTTATTTTTTGCGTAATGTTTATGGCGAACATATGTGGTATATTATCAATAACAACAGACAACAATTCTGAATTTTGGAAAATGTGTTTCTAGTAAAACAATAACAATAGTCTAAAAGGCAAGCAATACCAATAAAAAATAAATCAAATTAAAATATGCAACTATCACATTGTTTTTAAATTATAACTTATATTTTATATTTATAAATTTATCTTGGATTAGTTTTTTAAATAAATATCCTTTATTTATTTTTTATTTTATTTATAGTTTTTTTTAGTAATTTTGTAATATGCTTTTGCCTTTTAAGATTTATTTATTTAGCTTTTATTTAATAAATTAAAATTAGATATGAAGAGTTCAGATGCAAAATAGAGTTCCTCTCACAAAATATTTGTCCATTTGAAATTTTCTTCTAAAATGAACATTTTTACAAGGCTCCTGTGTTTAGGTTCAATAATCTCACTTTAATGCCAGTTAATAGATTTTTTTTTACATTTTTTTTTAATGTCATTAAAGTGAAATAAGTGAACATAAATATAGGAGCCTGAGAAAAATACAAATTTTAGAAGAAAATGTCATATTAAATATGTTTTTTTCAGCTTTATTTCAAAATGTTTGTAATAGTTCAGTTTTAGTTAACAATAACAATACCTGAAACTTTACTGCCCTCATGTGAAACTGCCATTAGTTTTTACATAATGTTTGAGGTGAATGACTGTATTTTAAATGATCTTTTTTTTATTTAATATAAAGGACATACTGTAGGTCAAGTTTGGAATGACAGACGGAGTCAAGCATTCAAATTTCCACAGTAAGACTGTAAACATGAATTGTTTTTATACAGTGAAGGACAGATCAAAACCGTCGCAGTAAACAAACACAGGATTAAAAAAAGCAACTCAGAATTCTTCTAATAACCTGCATTGGACCTTTACTTCAGACATCACTGCACTGTGATCAAACATTAAAACTGTGATGCTCATTTTCTGTCTAGCAAGTAAAAACGTTTGATTAGCGTCTTAACAACAAGCTTGACCCACATTAAATGTGCAATGGTAAAGTAAATCTAAAAATTAGATAAAATAAAAGAGGTAGTCCCTTTTTAAGATAATCCCCAGACTTTCATGTGTCTCACAAGTCCGTTGCTGCCCACTGATCAAACAGAAACATGAAATGCTGTGAAATCTCCACATAAAGTGATCCATTAGCCAGAGAGATGCCCAGAGATGAAAGGCATCCTTGCATCCTGCCCTACCGACGCAGTGCTCTGTGTAAATAACCTTTTGCTCCGAATAGTGCCCATACATATTCAGTTAGAGAGAGAAAGGGAGAGTTCATGGGAGTGTTTTCTGAGTGTGTGAGCAACAGAGCGAGAGAATTAATGCACATCATGGCTGTCTGATTATTTTCCAGGAAAAAGCATGGTTATAAAACTCACATTCATATTCACACACACACCAAACAGCACTCTAAAGTGTGTCCTGTACAGTTACATGTGACACTGTTTGCCCTCATACAGTAAATACAGCTTAGAATCTGCTTACAATGAAGTTAATGTTCTAGGTGCTTGTCAAATATACAAAATGCTTGGTGAAGTAATGGAAATTCAAAATAAACTGCATTTATCTTGTGTATTTTCACAAAATTCCATAACAATTCCCTATTTTGCGGGTCAGTTTTGAGCATTAGGTTGTGCAGGGTGCGGCAGACTACCATAATTGGACATACTTTACTGGGACTGTACAGCAGTTACAAAAAACTAAAGAAGCCTAATAGAAACCATCACAGTAATTCTAATGGTTTCCATTTAAATGACATTATGAACCATTAACTTTTTCCAGTAAAACCATTATAAAATTCCCTTTTGTGGTCTGTTTTGGGCAGTTTTCCAAAATGATTTAGCATCCCACCAATAGAATCCATCACTTACCAGTGGACACCATTATACATTCCATTAAAACCAACACAATTCCCATTATAACCATTAAATCCATTATATTTTCTGTTGTGTTTTGGGCAGGGTTCTATTGTTTTTTTTTAGCGGGGCAGACACCTTTTACTCTTTCTTTAGTCTTTATCTCTCTCTCTCTCTCTCTATATATATATATATAGTAAAGCTTGATAACTAGTAGTAGACTTTGGTACAAGGTCATGGGTTCAGATTCCCAGAGAAATAAATAAATAAATAAACAAACAGATTAATATTCAATACCTTAATTGCACTGAAAGTTGCTTTGGGCAGATGTGCCATAAATGCTGTCAAACGATTATTTGCGATTAATCAAGTTTTTGTTTACATGATAAATGTGTGTGTTCTTTATATATTTATATTTACATGTATTTATTTATATTCATATAAATTATATCTTATATCTTATATATTTATATTCATATAAATTATATCTTATATCTTATATTTAATATATGAACGTAACATTTTTCTTAAAAAAATCTGTGTATTAAATATATATACACACAAATATATATTATGTAAACAAAGACTTTTATGCAATTAATCACAATTAATTGTTTGACAACACTATATATAATATATACAGTACTGTGCAAAAGTCTTAGGCCACTAGTATTTTCAGCAACAAAAAATGGTTTTAAGTCAGTTATTTCTATCTTTTGCGGAAGCGTGTCAGTTGGAAATATCAGTTTCTATTTCCAAACATTATTTTTATCATTAATTGTAATAATGCAGTGAGATTATTGTCTGCACAAGGAGTCTGACAACAGC
>JAUMHE010000056.1:5148721-5163851 GCA_032359235.1 Enteromius mattozi
ATGAAGTAACAGAACAAACTGAGACAGACTAAATCCAGAAGAACTGTGGCAACGTCTCCAAGATGAAGAAAAAAACCCTTTTTTGTTGGTGAAAATACTAGTGGCCTAAGACTTTTGCACAGTACTGTATATCACGTAAACATTATAACAACAATAACAGTAATAATACTGAAGAAAAAAAAAATATCATGTTACATTTCCAAATATTATGGTACACCAAACAACTATGGTTTTACAGTCATGTTCATAAAATAAATAAATTAATTAAAAGAAGAAAAAAACAACAACTCTGTTCTAATATTATGTTAATACACAGCATGGTTCTTAAAAAATTGAAATGCCCATGTGCAACAGATATGCCTAAAACCTGACCTCCCTAAAACATTAACACTATTCTTCTGCTGCCTTGCAAACACTGCTATTTCCTTTGAGGAATTCACATTAGTTCATATACCATTATCTTTAAGATGCAGGCATTTAATGGCTGAGTGTATAGGCCACTGCTGGCTGTTTCAAACTTCCGCCCACTACATCCCATCATGTGGAATATGGAAGTCCCCCCCATCACACAGATATTAGCCTCACTGAGAGGACAAAAGGCCAAGACGGTGAGTGTATGTGTTTGTGTAAGAGAGACAGAGAGACCCTGAGCCATCTGATGGTTTTTTAGGAAAGCATTTTATCAAGTCCAGGGCCTTTCATTTTAATCATGGCCTGCCTAAGTGATAGCTTCTGGGTCAACTCGCTCCATCTTACCTTGTCCATTTCTCTGAACCCACTAACTGTTCTCAATCTGCCATCCTTTCCCTTTCTCTCACTTTATCTCCAATATTTTCTCATGCATGTAAAGCGCTGTGCCTCCGTGGCGTATGTCATGCTCAGCTGACCTAAGGTTACGTAGTCATTGGAGCTGTAAACAACCCTTGGGGGAAGGCTGGGTCGGCCAATGACATGCAATTGAGCTTTGAATAATTGGATGGATTCACATAATGCTGCCTTCACGTGCTATCAGAATTATTGTAAAGACGAGTTTCCTAATAGTACGTGAACGGCCTCTCAAGTTGTATTTACTACTGGGGAATTCAGGAATAATTATGATACCAGAGACAACCAGTTATGATACTAGACAACCATTGCTGCTGTTGATGATGTTCTCATAACAACTACATCCCTTTGTTTTGTCACTAATGTAGTGTATTTATAGGCAAGATTCAAAGCATATTGTATGTTTAAGCAGTAAAATAAGCGTGCATTTGGCGAAATTCCAGAATTGTCAGCAAACTGCATGTATAGTGCAGTGGATGTTTATATGTTTTTTTTATATGATGGGTCTCATCAATAAATACTGCATACAAATCTTTGTTACGTGGCCAGAAAATGTTCTTGAGAATCTCAGTTAGATTTACATTAGTTGAAATTTGCAATATTTATTCCTACCCTCATTTAATGTTGATGAACATGTTGATTACTACTCTAAGTGTGGGAATATACATAATACATATAGTAATATATGATTCCTTTACATATATTTTGTACACATAGTATTATTTTGTGATCATTTTATCAACTGAGTTACTGTAAATACACATCAGTAAATGTAGATTGACACCTAAAGCTATTTTTGAATATATGTGATCTGTTTTGGTTTAAAAAAATGCAATTGCAAATTATTTGTGGTTAACGAATGAGATTCAGTGTTTGGTGTGCAGTCTTCACAAGCTTTATCATTCTTGTGTGCCATTACCATTAGAGATCTGGTTGCCATTCTCAATGGGCGCAGGGTTTGAAGAGTTGGGAGAGGTGTGGTTGTTGGCGTTTTTATCCTGTAACTGTGCTGACGGGGAGAGGGGGCCTTGATCCTCTCGACCTGGCAGGTTAATGTTGGAATTTGAGAGTCCTATAGAAAAGAAATAAAGAAAAACATTCAATAAGTGCACTGATTCGCATGTGTAACTTATACATTCATAAGGCCCCACAGACAATCAATCCGTGACCATAAACTTACGTGTTCCCAGTTTATGACAAAAAAAGGTGAGGACGTGACATGCAAGTTAACACCTGCCACCTTGAGTCACTAACATTTTTGCAGGGGCATCTGCAGCTGCTCTGGTCACAAATGATTGAGTCTAGCAATGACGCTGATGGCAGGGAGAGCGGAAGAACGGGGGGATGTTTGAGCCTCGTGGCATGTGTGTCTGCTTGGATCTGACCGCCACAGGGACGGATATAGCATAGGGGTCAGCTGCCCCTTTAAAGCCCTGTTAAAAGCCCTGTTTCCATTACAGCATGCTCTCACTCATGTCATGAGCATCTGACTTCACAGCCAGCGTCTGGGGTTATCGGAGTTTCATTAACTGCTGCTTTGTGTCTTGGACCCCTGCAGACACTATACTGCATATTCACACGAGGTCACATTGCTTAACTCTTGCGATTGGCAATCATGAGCATGTATATCTGAGCACTAATGTCTAAATGGGTTTGTCTTTAAAAAAATATTTAATTTCAAATGAAGACTACATTTATATTTCAAGTCCTTCAGGCTCAGAAATATACAGCAGGAGCAAAAGTCCTTGAATGAAAATGCTTCTGTTTTAAATTTTTTTTAATTACACTTTTTTGGTAAAACTATCAACATAATGCTTAAAAGTAAGATGTCTCAAGATGTTGTCCTTTAGTGCCACATAATTTGATTACAACTGAAATTAAAATGATTATTTTTCCCCCTCCATCTAACCTGATAAATATTTGTTTTAAATATTAGGAATAATAAAAATAACTCATTAATATCTAATAAGTTAATAATAATCTCTGTATAATAGCTTTCTATTTTTATATGTATTTAAAATGCAATTTACTCTGAATTTTTTAGCATCATTACTCCAACATCAGTCACATGATGTATTATATATATATATATATACACATATATATATATATACACACACACACACACATACATACATACAGTTAGGGCCATACATATTTGGACAGACACAACTTTTTTTCTAATTTTGGTTCTGTACATTACCACAATGGATTTTAAGTGAAACAGCTCAGATGCAGTTAAAGTGCAGACTTTCAGCTTTAATTCAGTGGGTTGAACAAAGAGATTGCATAAAAATGTGAAGAACTAAAGCATTTTTTAATACAATCCGTTTATTTCATGAACTCGAAAGTAATTGGACAAATTAAATAACTGAAAATGAAATGTTCATTTCTAATACTTGGTTGAAAACCCTTTGATGTCAATGACAGCCTGAAGACTTGAACTCATGAACATCACCAGATGCTGGGTTTCCTCCTTTTTAATGCTCTGCCAGGCCTTTACTGCAGCGGCTTTCAGTTGCTGTTTGTTTGTGGGCCTTTCTGTCCGAAGTTTAGTCTTCAACAAGTGAAATGCATGCTCAATTGGGTTAATGACTTGGCTATTCAAGAATACTTTGCTTTAATAAACTCCTGGGTTGCTTTGGCTGTATGTTTTGGGTCATTGTCCATCTGTATTATTAAACACTGCCCAATCAGTCTGACTGCATTTACCTGGATCTGAGCAGACAATATGTCTCTGAACACCTCAGAATTAATTCGGCTGCTTTTGTCCTGTGTCACATCATCAATTAACACTAGTTCCCCAGTGCCACTGGCAGCCATGCACGCCCAAGCCATCACACTGCCTCTGCAGTGTTTTACAGATGATGTGGTATGCTTTGGATCATGAGCTGTTCCACACCTTCTCCATACTTTTTTCTTGCCATCATTCTGGTAGAGGTTGATCTTGGTTTCATCTGTCCAAAGAATGTTTTTCCAGAACTGTGCTGGCTTTTTTAGATGTTTTTTTAGCAAAGTCCAATCATACCTCAAATTAACTCCAGGCCTTTTATCTGCTTCATTGATAATGACATAACAAAGGAATTGCCCACACCTGCCCATGCAATAGCCTTTGAGTCAATTGTCCAATTACTTTTGACCCCTTTATAAAGAGGATGGCACATGTTAAGGAGCTGAAACTCCTAAACCTTTCATCCAATGTGAATGTGGATACCGTCAATTGAAAGCTGAGAGTGCACACAATATGTTCATGTCCTTTATATAACTATAATTGGATTGTGTCAGTGTCCAAATATTTATGGCCCTAACTGTGTGATATATATATATATATATATATATATTAGAATATGAGAGCTTTCTAACAACTAAACTTAAAAGGTGCAATATAGCATGCAAAAATGTTGTGTTGTAGACATGCTTTGAATTATTTCTCAAGCATGATACTAACACAAACATTATGACAGATTAATGTTTGTTCATTTCACACACACACACAAACACACACACACACACAGAGTCGTGAACATGTACAGTAATATGAGATGTAATTTTCTCTGCTCTGGTGTGACACTGAGTGTGTCCTAAGATGCGCAAACACACACACACAGTTCTCAGGGGATTCACACACATTGCAGCGATTCACATCCGTCAGCAGAGCGAGAGACTTTGATATTTAATATTTCATAGCTACATCATCTCTTGTCCATGTAATATTTATGTGACTGGAGCTAATACCCCCTGTGCCCTTTACAATAAACTGAATCAAGACAGAGAGGAAAAAAGAAATATATATATATATATATATACACACACTCACAGTATATATACAGTATATACAGTACATACACACACATATATCTACAGACAACATAACACAGGTATCCGTTAATTAAAGCTCACTGATTATGTCTTTATAACATCCCAGAAAATGCTGTTACACATGAAATTATGAAATTATCAGACCAGACATCTCAATCATTCATTACAATCAAATGAGGGTCTATACTGTTAAAATTATATTTGCTTTAGTTCCATATAGAGTTTAAAATATCTTTTCCGGATTAATGCAATTAGTCATAGTGCTTGCTAAGTTAATTGTAATGATCTTTTGTGATCTTGGTAATGCGTAAAAAAACAGAATGCAGACAGATGTTTCTCACTTCCAGAAGGAAAAAGCCAAACATCTCAACAAACATTGGTCTTTGTGATGTCCTTAAGATGTAACCAATTATGGACTAAGATGTTTAGATTAATCTTGTAAGTTGCGCATTTGTGAAACAACACTGGATTTCTCAAACTTATTTTGCACACAAGCACATATGTGTCAGGGTCATTTGGGATCCATGCTCATAAATTCATGATGGCAGTAGATAAAGCATCTTTAATTAAACACAAAGGTTAAGAGGAGGAGGCGAAGAAAACTGTGTTAGACACAGCATGAGAACTAAATTGGCACGCACACCCAACATCCTTCCTAAGGATGCTTTCTCATCAAATTATCTTATCTTAATGTGACATTTAATGTTTTATTCCTTAAATGGATATGTCCTTAATGTGCATTATATATTAGTTAAAAATAAAAATAAATAAAGATGCCAGAACACCATTCCAGAGTAATCTGGCTCAGTTCAATCTTCGGGTTCATAGTGTAGAAGCATTCAAGGGCAGTTGTTGCATAAAGATGTTGTCGTGCCATAAAAGTGATCCAGAGCAGATGCAAAATACAGCCTAAACCTCCATTATACATAAACACTCGGCCTGCATCAGAATGGGTTTCTCAGAGAGAACACTGAGGTTTTATGGTAAATGTCTGTTTTATCAGCACTGACCTCACTGTTTTTGACAAACACAAAGTATGGCACTGGATGAATCAAGAAAAACCATACTAAACAGGACATGCCTTTCAGTAACCACATATATGAAATGACATTTAACCAGAAGAGTGCTGGGAAAGTTTCTATAATTTGACCAGACTATTTTAATGCTCCTGAAGCAAATTAAGCATGACCATGTGTTCTGCTGAGCGTAAACTCCTTTGATGCTATAAAACTGCTATAAACTGCTATAAAAATCTGTGATTTAAGACAAATCTGTGATTCATGTCTCTGAAGCATGCAATACGACAGTTTAAAAGGATAGTTCACACAGAAATGAAAACTGCAATCATAAACTGTGTTTCCATTATTAAATTAGGCAAACTGAAATTGCGAATTGAAAATAAGCCCAATAGTAACAGGTCAACATCACAAAAACTCCCATTTATCACCAACATCCAACAACTTGACTTACCGCGAGAGAAAAACAAATGTTTTGATATTACATCAGTTAATGTAAATGCCATCATTTCGTTTTTTATTGACATTTATAAAATATAAATCATTGACGTTAGACCTTGATGCGGCATGATAAGGTCTGGCTCCCAAAGGTGAATCAGTGGGATTCAGGTTTAGGCTCTGTGCAGGTCACTACATCATGCATAATAGAAGAGGGTGTCCACATAAAATTTTTGTGAAAATATGTGATAGAAACATAGCTATTTACCCTCATGTCATTATAAACCTGTATGACTGACTTTACTGTAAAACACAAGTTTTCAGAAAAAGTAGAAAAACTGTCACACTGTGTCGCTTTCCAACATAGCTTTTTCTGACTGAGGAGCCTGATGTGAACACTGGCTCACCTATAAATGAAGTGCTTGAGAGACCTGCATTGGTCATTCATGTGTGCAATTCCTTTTGGTGCCACAAATGAACCAACAGCACCTTTAAAACATGTACCCAAAAGCACCCTTACTCACCGCTGTCACGGATCTTTCTTCCAGTGGTGGATTTGCGGAGCAGGCTGCGCCCTGAGCTGAAAAGGGTGTTGAGCTCATCTAGAGGGCTGGTGAGGGGTCTCCCATTGGCAGGGTTGAAGAGCAGAGGCGAGGAGGAGCAGGAGTGAGCTCTGCGGGGCTCTGGCCTCGAGGTCTTTACTGGGGAGAAGGGAGGTTTGGAACTGCTTGGGGGCGTCTCTGCCAGACCGTGCCCTATTTTATGGGAGACTTTGGGGGAATCTGTGGTAGCCACAGAAGCTGCACGGGTCAGGGCCAAGAAGTTTGGTTCAGGAGGGAAGGGGAAATGGGACGGGGGACGGTAAGGAGGTGGAAGTGCTGCTGGAGGGGGAGGAGGGGGAGGAGGAGTCAAGGGTGGCGTAGATTTATCTGGCATTAAGACAGAAAGACTTGGTGAGGAGTCAGCTCTTTGCCGGGTGTACTGTGGTGAGAGTGGGCTGCCCCCATCCTGGCTGGTGTAGTTGAGGTTGGTCTCAAACACCGGCAACTTCTTCACCTCCAAAGGTGTAAGGGGGGACTCATCTGAGGCGGGAGAGCAGGTGACAGGGGACGGAGGGAAGACTAGAAGTGGGGGACGGTGTGGAAGAAGGTTGGGGAATGGAGCTGGAATGTCACATGACGTCCCATCCTTGCCCTGCTGCTTTCCCCCGAGCGTGCAAGGGTGCTCCATCAAAGTCACAGGCCTCTTAATTTCCAGAACTGGTGCAGGTAGGGTAGCGGTAGTGGGATTGACAGCTTCAGGCTTGACCACCGGAGTTGACCCCACGTCATCAGGTGGGAAGTACTTCATTTCCTCGTATACCGCCTCTCCCAGTTCTGGACTGAGGGAGTCTGCCAGGCTGAGGGCTCTTGAGGCCCCCACCATCTCAATATACACATCCTCCTCATCCTGGCAGGGGTATAGGCTTAGCACAGAAGAATGAGGGCCATCTGCAGATGCCGCTCGCTGGATGAGGCCCAAGCAGTGGCCGCCTCGTAACAGGCTGACAAGTTTCATGTCCGTGGGCCGTACAGGAGAAGGTACAGAGATCTCCTCGTACGAGCCTGTCAGTTTGGTATTAGGGCTGCGTTTGGGCTTGGGGGGTGGGATCTTCTTCATGGTGCTGTAGTCATCACTGTGAGGGCGTGGTTTAGAGAGAGCTGGAGGCAGAGTGGGATAATGGATGGTTTTGGAAGGAAAGGGAAAAGCTATTTAATGGAATGTCAGGAACAATTTTCAATTTTGCAGTAGATTAAGACATCTAGTTCTGTGTTGTATGAAACATGTATATGGCCAAAAGTATGTGGACCTCTGAACACCACACCTACACATTGCATTTACAATTATGTAATATTTAATCTACATTTATTATATTTAAACCACTTTCAATAATGGCAAACTGGTACTCCCTAATTCTCCTTGAACTCTTCTGGAAAGGTTTTCTCACTAGATGTTGGAATAGGGTTGCAAGTATTGCACCCACTCTGACAGAAGCGCATCAGTGAGGTTAGACCTTGATGTTGCATGATGGGGTCTGGCTCCCAAAGGTGAATCAGTGGGATTCAGCTTTAGGCTTTGTGCAGGTCAATACATCATGTATAATAGAAGAGGGTGTCCACATACTTTTGGACATGAAGTGAATGTTTGAGCTCTTATTTATACGTACGATCAGAAGGAGAAAGTTGGGTTTTTGGTGGGCTTCCAGATGGAGAGGCTTGACCCTCAGCAGGGCTGTCTTTGGGTGCAATACTCAGACCTGCGCTCACTGCCTCGTACGACGCACTCAGACGTGTATTAGGGTCTCGTTTGGGTTTGGGAGGAGGTTGTTTTCGTGGGGAGGAAAGGCTCCCTCCATTTCCCTCCTCAGTGGAGTGTGGCGCAGGCTGAAGGGCTGCTTTGATTGATGTCCCAATACTGGAGTGTACCAAGCTGTCCATAACCAGGGGTAGAGGCACAGAGCTGGAGCGGAAATGTCGGAGTGGTCTGTTCCCCCCACGGCCTGCCACATCGTTAACCCTCCCACTTTTTTCAACAACCCTAAACAAAAGGATGATGGGATGAATAATTCAGCGAATTCAAATGGTACAACTGCTTGTGGAAATAAGATTTCTATTGCCGTTTCTGTCATTCATCATGACTGGTATTACCCTGGTATCTTTTTCCCCTTCCCCAATCTAGCACATCATTATTCATTCATATGATCGTTCTTTCAATCATTCACTTATTATCAGACTAGAAGCATATGTCCTGTCTCAATGTATGATGGGTAGTGAAGGTGCTAAGCAGCTGCCATGTGTGGGAGGATCAGCCTCAACCTTCATAAAATCAATACACCAATGTCAAGCTGTCCATTCATATCTGGTCTAAGATTTCATTACACTTCACTAACCGGAATGGGTGTTCCCTCAACAATAAAAATAAAGAAAACAAATGACTAGGCTTGTCAATTGATTCAAAATGTAACCTTAATAATTACATGATATGCAGGTCAAATTAATTCACAAAAAGTGGTACCTCATGGTAGTCGGGGCACAATGAACTGTGGTAAAAACTAAATTATATACACATATATGACCACCTTGTTTCACTCTTTGTTTTTTTAGCATGTATCAGTATTAAAGACACAGAGACTACTTATTTTCATTTTTTTCCTTGATACCAGTGAATGATAAAAACAAATTAGCATTGCATTATGATTCGAAACTCTATGATATACAGAAAGCCTGAAAAGATTATTTACATTGCTGATTGTTTAAGTCTAAGCTGATTCCTGTAATACTCTAATGTGACATGCACACTCTTGTTTGATATTTCCTCAATCTGGGCCTGCCATCTGTTGTCGCAGGAAAGGCAATGGAGTGTTGGGGTGGATGGTATTCGGGGAACAGGGGGGTGGGTGAGGGGTTACAGTGACTTAAAACCCTAAGGAGATTTCAGCAACCCAGAGCGGGGGAGGGTCTTATCTCTCTCTGATTAGCAGTATAGAGCTCCTCTTGACTCACTGATTGAGTTGGCCACATCTAGATTAGCTATGAAACCCCCATCACTCAGTCACCTGAACCTCCCTCATTTGTGATGCTAAAAGTGAATGTATGTGATAAATGAGTGTGCGTGTTTTGAAGAACAAGAAGCCCACCCCCTTCATAAGAGCAGATGGTCATATGCCGAATGATGGAGGCACTGCCGATGACAATGGCCACCCCAAAACACCTGTGTTTATGCTTGTATGAACAGATCCCTTCCAGTGATGCTGATCAGCACTTCCTTGGCAACTGTTGCATTGTGCCTAAGTTCTACATAAATCTATCCTGTGTTTTTGGATAGTTTTAATAAAGCATCAAGCCACTTAATGTCCTTTGATACTGTGATTTCATTACAAGCAGTGGAGTGCCTGAAACCCCTTTTAACATGGCTCATGAAATTTCGTTTTTTGTACCTTTTGACACTATCAATGTGTAAAAAAAGAGGATATTTTGCATTTAAAATCAATTCTGGGTACTGAATATCAATCAAAAAGCTTGCAGACCTTTTCAGACTTTTTCAGATTGAGACAGTAGTACATACTGTGTGTTCCACTGTTAATAGTATCTACAATTTATCTAAAATCAGCCTTTCTTTTTGCTGAATTCCCACTAACATTACAAAAAGTTCCAGTAATTCTAACATTAGTCGCAAACAAACGGCACATACTGTTCCCATTTTGTTTGCAAATGGAGAACAAGGAAAAGGGAGAAACAAGGTGGTCCTTTTTGAATATAATAAGACAATCCAACATGATTTAGATTGTTAGAGTGTATAATATAATCCTTCAGGAGGAAGTCTCATAGCAGCACGGATGTATTTGGAATGCCACATCTGATTGAATTACAGCAGACAAAACAAGATTTCGTGTTAGCGATCCTCTAAGGGACACCATTTAAATCTGACTGTTTTCTTGATCTGTATTTTATTTTAAGAACTACTGTAATTAAACAATAGAGACAGGACTGCACTTGATGTCTGAAAATCAGAGAACCTTGTTACCCTAAAAATAGCTAATTTCAATAACTGAGAATAACTGAGGTGTGTATTGTAAAAAGAGATTACAAACAACTCATGGTTCACTTAAAAGAAACACATTCTCTGCTAGAAGATTCACCTCTTGGGCGAGTCTTCTTCTTTGCCCACAGGTTCCGGTCTCTCGCCCAGTGGTGGGGCACTGATGTGACCCCGGAGGCGGTCGTTCTCTCGTGCGATATCGGCTGCGTTTTGGATGACCAGGCTGTCGTAAGTGTGCATACCCAAGTCCTCTGCTCCCTGCAGGAACCGTTGGATGTTACACTTCTCCTGCTGCAGAGACATGAGCCTGCGACGCGCACATTGTCTGGCCAACCAGCCACGCACCACTGAATCACACACACACACACACACACACGCGCACGATTAAGTAAAAATATGAGTCTGGTGACAGATCATACAGCATGACCACTCAGTCTCTGTCAATCACTTTACCTTTCTGACAGAAAATAATCTTCCTGTGCAGTTGATGGCAGCGGTCATTAAGGTGATCGGCCTGCCAGTATCTCAAGAAAACCTTACTGTTCCCCATCTAAACAAGAGAAGAAAAGTGAAAGAGAGATCGGTAATCACATTAGCTCTGTTCCAAAATCGAGTTTGCTGCCTACTACCTATATACACAGGAAAAAAGATTTTTGCTGCTTGTTCAATTTATTTGAAATTATCCAAAGCAACACAATTGCTGAACATCTGATCACAACTTAATTTAATTTCATACAGCCCACTTAAATATTTCAAATTAAAGTTTACTTTATCCATTTTCTTGTTGAATCATTATTGACTGAAACGGAATGGATAGATTTTTTAGTTCACAGCATGCTTTACATGACACAGGACAAAATCTGGAAGAAAATAATAAAATTAAGCGTTATTTTTATGAATTTCTGTGAAAAAGAAAATACTTGTTTGTGTTTAATGTTCAGCTATTTGGGACATTTTTGTTTTTGTGGAAATTGTGGTAATGAAGATTATGGTGTTGGTAGGTTCGATGAATGTTACTGTTAATATCAAAAAAGAATATATTCAATTTGTTCATTTTACTTAACTCAATGTGTGACCTTTACCTAAAATCTTTTCTTTAGCAGAAACATGCAAAAGAAAAAAATTGTTAATTTGATTTGATTTTTTTTTTTTACTTCCAGTTTAAACATCATGCTTGCTATGTAACCTAATAACCAAATAATAGTGCATCACATGAGTCTCAACTTACAACTGAGTTCAGCAGAGTTTGATGATAGCATGATGCTAAACTAATGAGGCAGAAAACACAAAGCTCACATACTGTATATGTTGTGTAAAATAGTATATCACTCATCTGCCACACTGACTTAAAATTTTTGGAACAGAGCATCTCTGCCCCCTAAGAACATTTCCTTAAAGCTCTGTAGATGTCTTCGGTCACTCACCTGCCAGCCCTGGAGTTTACAATGCTGCAGAATGTGGCGGCACTTCTCCTCTGCGGGTGCTTTCTTCTGGTCAGTGAGGATGGTGTCCACCAGCTCTCTGTATCTGCACCACAAACCCACAGAACATCACAGTCACCCACATATTCAACCGCAAGGGAACTCTATGAGCCCATTACTGCTGCGTTATAGAATGATGGTCACTAATGCCTGTACGGGAATGCTGTCTGCATTAACCATAAGGACTACCCACTTCCCGTTGGCCTTGTTTAACAGGGCTGTGATTTTAAAAAAGCAATAACCATCTAGGACTTCTGAGGTTAAGCTACAAAAGACAATGCTCAATCAGCTTCGCTCCCTTGGTGGGAAAACCCACAGAGAGATGCAATTCGAGGGTCAAAGGGTTTCAGAGTCTGGAAGACTTCTCAGCATCTGCTGCGGTGGCTGTTGGCAAGACAACCATTCACAGAGAAAGGTCAAACTTAGAGAGCTTTGCTGCATTGTTCTGGAGTAGAGGGATCAAGCATCTGTGGTGCGACAGGGTAAGCTGTAGACACACCCCTCCAACACGTGTGTGTGTTTGTGCATTTGGATTATGCGTTATGAACATCTGGCGGAAGGGAATGGGGTTTAATAATCAACGAGACTAAAGGAATTCACAAAGGAAGGACGAGAGCATGAGAGCATACTAATTAAAAAAAAACAAAAAAACAATTGCTTTTTTCTTGAATTCAATATGTTGCTTTTCAATTTTAAGGCTGTTTCACACTGAACACAATGCGAAAAAGTGAGGCGAAATTGATCGTATTCCACTAATTCACGTTTAGGTAGGTGGTGCTGACCAACAACACATTTTTTCTCAGATATATGTATCACATGGACTAAAAACTAATAAAGATAAAGATAAAGATTAAATTAAGGAATTAATTTAAAGATAAAGATTAAATAAAGATATTAAATAAAGATAAAGTTTGGTTCTATGCCAGAAACACAAACATCTATAATGCTTACAAGAAAACATCTTAAAATACAAACAGATGTAGCAAAAGCCACAGTTGAAAATTTATGTATTTTAATTATTAACGTTTTTGATTAAAACCACTTTAAACCATCATCGAGTGCTTATAATAACTTTCAAATGTCATTTATAGTTGATATTGATTCTATAATGAGCGGACAACCACTCTTTGTAGCCTATGTTTAATAACGCCACACTGCTTTTGGTCATAAATATCCGTTGTTACAAAAATACCATGAGCTGCATACAGAACACATAGAAAATATACTGTCAAAATCATATGTCTATTTGCTTTCATATTTCATGAGAATAAATCTGTTCTCAGATGCCAAAGATAACAAAAAGTCAGAATCCACTTTCTTCTCTCGCTGGGAATACTCTTCTTTTGTGTTTGTTTGCACTGGTTTTTGAAACAGCGCCACCACTTTTTGCCAACAAACTGTTTTGTACAGCTAAAAATAACTGGATGTGGATGAGACTGGAAGCTATACCAATAAAATGTACAAACGGCGGCGGCCATTTTTGCATCAGGAAAAAGGTAGATAGCTATATAGTGCTCCCTATATTTTGGATTTTTTTTAAATATTTATTTTAGTTTTTTATTTTATAATTTTATTAGGTAGATTTAAAGAAAAAAAATTATAACTGAATTAAGAAATTTGTTTAGCGAAACATCATTTAATTAAAAAGTCCTGCTGTACTGAAACCATACCAAACCGTCAAAACCATCAAAAACTTGACGGACCTGTACCATTACACCCCTAGCATTTACCCATCTCATTCCCAAAGCATTCTGCATTTTTGATGTGACTTTCCAATAAACTTCACAAAAGTGATCTTTTATTCTGCCTGCATATTAACACAATTAAACATGTGGTGAATCTACTTTCTCGTAGGCAGCTGCATTATGGACCATTAAAGTGTCATGCCTGTGATTCGTGATGCAAGAAATCTTAATGTGAGAGTGAAAACTGACATCCTGATGTTCAACAAAAATGAATAAATAATGTACACGATACTCTCGCCGTTTCCACTGAGCACACAGCTCTCATGCATTGGTCAAGTGGCACATGGTGAACAGATGGGAGGGTGGGATTGAAAGGATGTAGTGTATTGGGGGGCTTCTCCATGCGCTCAGTCAAACACTTGCTTAAGCCTTAAGCCAAATTAACTCAGCGTCTCCCTTTCAAGGTGATTTACAGCAGCCTGGTGCATCTGAACTTCCCCTAACCCTTCTATGACCAAGACCCATGGCTTCCCACAGGAGTCATCAACCATGAAGGGAGCCAGGGGAAACCAAAGACCTCTTGTATATGAATATGAAAATTATCGATGCCCTCACAGTTTGTAGGGCCTTTGGGGATTGAGTCATATGAACTCAACAGGGTTGACTGCCTGGCAGTTAAGCTCTGAATTGGGATTATGGGAGGGGGAGATCTACCTCAATATTCACAGCAAATAGCCACAATAAAACAGCGAGGATGACAACAGACCATCATCTCTTATTCTGAGTATCATTATGGTGATAAGAACCACTGACGGGATTTCTGCTGTCAGGGAAAAAAGCAGGGACTCGTGTATGAGCATTTATATTAGTACCTCTCAAAGTAATGGAGCTGAGGGTACTAAGAAAAAAAAAAAAACAGGAAGGTACAGAGAGAGCCTTATGTAAATCGGTGCATTATTGCAGGGTTTCCTGTTCCCAGCTGTTATCCATAAAAGCCTCTCACTCTGTGAAAAATAAATAAATAAATAAATAAATATCACCTAAGTGTATGTGTAAAACAAATAAACCAGATGAAATGAGTAAGGCACAGCCAGCTGGTTGTTCCTGTTATGAGAATCTCTTCAGATTAAGAAGAAATTTTGCATGTGAAAGCTCCAATATCATGTATGCATTTCCTATTATGATGGCTACTGAAGGCATTCAGGAAAAGAAATATACACTGCTCAAAAAAATAAAGGGAACACTAAAATAACACATCCTAGATCTGAATGAATGAAATATTCTTATT
>JAUMHE010000056.1:5163951-5175781 GCA_032359235.1 Enteromius mattozi
ACGAGTGAGGTCGTACAAATTCGTACGAATTAGCCACCTCGTAAAATATGTACGAATTGCCGTGAGATCAGGTTGGACTGTCCAAGAGGGTTAGTTTTTTTATGATTTCAATTACTTTATTTAGTAAGAAAATTTAACAAACTAGACCCTGTTAATATTGTAGATGTCCATTTCAAATAATCTTCAAAAGAAACAAATGAACAAAGAAATAACTCACAAAAATATTTCCATAAAAAAAAAAAAATAATAATTAATATAAAAATATTAAGCAATACTGAGAAGAAATGACATTGAAGAATGGAGCAATGGCTGACAAAAGTTAGCTTTATCATCATCATCAAAAAAAAAAAATTAAAACATCATACATAGAAAATAGTTAATTTAAATAGTAATATCTTTCTGTATTTTTGATTAAATAATTGCAGCCTTGGTGAACATAGGCTACTTTCACTACTTGCTATTAAACATTTAATAACAAACAAACAAACTTACCAACCCCAAACTTTGTAAAATGTCATTTTAACTATAAAGGATCTAACTAATATCAAAATGTAAAAAGTTTAAGAATTAGTCATAGTTTTGACTCTGAATAATAAACTAACCTTAGCTCGAACCCTAACCTAAAGTCTTGAAGGTGCATATCCATAAACCATTTTAACTATGAATCACATCTCCTGTGCATGTCCGGTTTTGACCCCAAACTTTGTGAATGTGGATAGTTTTGTCCCCAAAGTATAGCCACATAAACACAGTGAAACGCACACTCACCTCATAGTCCTGATCGCTTCTTCTCGTGCGGTTTGTATAATCCAGAGATCTTCTGCATTGTTTTAGACACCTACACTGATCACAGTTCTCGCTCTCGTAGTATGTCACATGCACAGAGAGCTGCTTCCACTCCACATAGCTCCCATGGGCTGGTGTCTTCCACAACTAACTCATCCGATTAAGCGAGCCGTATCAGAAAAAGAGAGAGAGAAGGAGAGAGGGAGGAGTCACAATGGAATCCAATTTAATGAGAAAGAGTCTGTATTAAAAAAAGAAGGGCACACCGATTGTAACAGAGCTGTGTGCCAGACTACAGACAAACTGAGAACGACAGACACTCCAAATCTCTGATTACATCTGCTTAGTACAGAGCAGCTGCTCTTAAACAGTGACACAGGACTTCTGCTGGCCATGGAACTGTAGCGGGGGAGGGGGAGCGAGGGACCAGGGGTGCTCAAATGGCGAACGTACAAATATGTAACAATATGTAATTCAGTTAGCAAACAAACAGAGCAGGACAGGAGAGATTAGCTGTAGACTGGTATAAGTCTACAACTGATATTAACTGCTATTAATGTTAATAATTAATGTTCACAAGACTGTTGCTGGTCTCCATCTGCATAACAAAGACACTTCGCCCTTCTACTCTGACAAAAAGATGGAGAAGCGATGAGAGTGATCAAGAAAGTTTTGAATTCCCACAAAACATCACTCACTCAACCAACCAACCAATGAATTAAATAAAAAAGAAAGAAAGAAAGAATTACAAACAAAAAAAAATCTGTAGTTTTTACAAAAATTATTTGCCAGCTGTAGTTGCCAGAATAATTTTGTAAAAAATACAGAAAAGTATAAAACTGTAATTTACAAATAAGAAAATTTGAATATAAACCAGTAAATTCAACAACGCACACTGCTATTAAAATCTGTTTTATGCCTTTAACAAGCACTATAATAATGCAGCTGGTAAAAGAGAAAGCCACGTGAAGAATCAAAGCTCATCACAAGTAGCTCCACCACAAGCAGAAGTATATACTAATATATAGAAGGTGCACAGAGTCATTTACACAAACACCATCATGGTAGCACACATGACACTTAAATAATGCAATAAACATTCATTAAACAACAGAAGATGTAACATAAAGCCCAAATGTGCATAAATGATAACAAAAACTATTTAAAAAACTTTTTTTTAGGGAAATTTTTTAAGGAAAATACTTTCAAATGTGCAGTGTCACACAGGGAATTCTGGGAATATCAGTGTCAATTTTTACATAGATTTGTTGTAATTACTTCTAAAAACTGTACAATTAACAACATTTTACTATAAAATTAACATTAACTTTACAGTTAATTTTGGTTAGATGTTTTACAGTTTTCCCTGTATACGGCAATTTACTGTTAACAGGTTTTTTACAAGATTTTACCGTTAAAATTAGATTTTATAGTGTACTAACAATTGAGTCACAAAATAATGCGATGGAATAAATAAATAAATAAATTGTAATTGTGCTTTAAATACAAAGATTACATTAAGGTATTTGCAAAATTTACAACCACAATTTAACATGCACGTAATTAAAATTAATCCATAAAATGACTACTTAAGAGACAACTTTTAACTTTAAACTAAAACTAACAATATTACTTTTAATAATTTTAATATCCAGAGGTAACTTGTTTCACACTTGTGCACCGAATATTCACATGACCTATGTCCATAGTTTAAAAATGACATTATGTAATATCTGTATAACAATGCCTTTACCAGAGAGAAAAATGCATTAAAATATCAACATGCTCTATTATTGATAATCTTTTGTACCATTTTTAATTTAATGTGTTCTAATCTGCTTTCTATAGGTAACCAATGAATATGCTTAAAATGGGAAACATCCATGTGTAAAACGACTATATAAATTTATTGTGTAACGTATCTAACCAATCATTTTTATTTTTGTCTATCAAGAAAACTATACTTTGTTCTTGTATTAACCTTACCCAGAACATTACACCACTTAAATTATTGTCAAGAACATATCCAAGAAAATTAACTGTAGGTTGGTTTGACTTTAATCAAACCTCTACATTAATAGACATCTTAAAAACCTTATTCAAATTCTTTTTAGACCCAAATAATATGTATTCCGTTTCAAATGCAATAATTTGTTTTCAGAAAGCCAGTCTCTTACCTTACAAGAATCCTTACCTAAATTCACTTGTATACTAACATCTTTGTCTGAAATTAATGTAGCAGAATCATTAGCATTTCAAGCAAATTGCAATCACAAATTGCTTACATTTCAGTTATGTATACAAGAAACAAAAGAGGACTTAAAACACTTCCCTGAGGGACCCCATTTTTAACAATTGTTTCCTAAGAAAGAATTCCACCAATTTCTACCCTCTGAACTCTCTCTCAGTTAAGAATTCAACTAGGCTATAAATAAATACAATTACAAAGTATAACTATGAGCAATAAACAAACAAATAAATTAATAACTATATCAAATTACAAAAAGCATGAAAAATAAACAAGTTCACAAAAATAAAATTATGAACAACAAATAAAAACAATAATAATTTACATAGAGAAAACTATGAACAACCAACCAACCAAACAAAAAGTATATCAAATACATATGCAATACATAAACTAATTAGTTCACAAAAAAATAACAATTAACAAACAGACATACACACAAATGCATTTAATTACAAACAGAAAAATATGGCCAACTAACCACACAAACAAATAAATAGAGCAAGAGTATATCAAATGTGTAATCACTTGCAACAAAAGCAAATTTGTGACAAAATATTGTGTTGCATGGAGAATTATTAGCTGCTGACCATATGATCATAAACCATTATAAAAAGGAATACAGAATGAAAAGAAATACATTTGTACCATTTCCACTTCTCTAGCTGGTTGCACTTTTATAAAATTCTTTCTGAATGAACTCCAAGATGAGCTTGAGCAGCACAGATGCTACCTTCTCATTCCCAGAGATCTCACTCCAGTTCTCCAGCTGCTACAGCTTTGCTTTTCGTCTGGTTCAACTTGGCTGAAGATATGACATCAAATTCCTAAATGATTGACTAAAAAATTTGTCAATCTCTTTGGCACTCAACTAAAATAATAATATCATCTGTGCAGATAACAAGCCTCAAATTATTTGCACTGTATATTGAGAATATTTCCCTGTGCAGTTCCTCCAATAATTATTCATTTAATCAATAATTTGTAAATCAACTCCAGACCTTTTACCTGATTAATTGTAGAAATGATGAAAGAATAGCGCACATCTCTCCATGAAACAGCATTTGAGTTAACTGTCCAATTACTTATGGTTCCTTGAAAAAGGTACATATTAAAAGGCTGTAAGGAAAACCTTTCCTCCAATTTTGATGAGAATTCCATCAAATTAGAGCTTAGGGTGCGATTGTGCGCTTTTAACCATTTAGGCACTTTATGTTCGGGTCAAAACTAAAATAATTAAAATTTTCCACAATTGTGTCCAAATATATAGTATAATAAACCTTATCTCAAATTATCAAGGACAATTTTAATTTCCAAAATGTTCAATTGTGTTCTATCTTCTGCTGTTTGCTGAATAACCTTCATTATTTCAGCAGGTCACGGTCAGTAATGACCTGAGTAACTACACGCTGTGCTTATAGCTAAGAGTACATCTGCACCCACCCAATTAGAGCATTCATTATGTGAAATAACCTTTCCTCTCTTTCATCACCCACTCATTCTCATTACTATCACTGTGGGTTCCCTGGACAAGTTTGCTTTTGCTTTTCTGACTATTGAATATAAATAATTATTTATTTTCATACGTTATTGATCAATTTAAGAGTCAGATATGTTGGGCACATTCAGAGTTCAGAAATTTAAGAAAACCAATAAAGGTTTGCAAAATAATAATGAAAACGTATGATAATGATAATGTATTGCTCAAATATATTCATTTTAAATCAGGGACAATAAATTAATATTAAAAACTAAATATTAAAAGCATGTTATTTCCGTTTTTGGAAACATTCCTTTGATCTATGTTGTTCCCTTCTCCCCCAACACTTCACGCAAATCTATTTTTATGACTTTCATTCCCTTAGTGGTGTAAGGGAAGTTTCTCAAGTGAGCAGCTACAATCTCCCTGAGGCAGAAAGACATCAAATTATGAGTATTTGATTGCATTTTATTATGCTGCTAAAACAATAATAAAAAATGTTACGGAGTGAGATGTTACACAGTAAAAATATGCACATTTAAATTGTTTTATGAGAAAGTGATAAACTTGTTTTTTTATTCATTCATTCATTTAATATTTTATTTGTATGTTTGAAATTAGATTTGGAGAGTGTATGTGGGTGTCAATAAAAATTGGAATTATCCTTCTGCCAGACCTGGACAAGAGTATATACAAGCAGATATGAAAGAGAAACTGAAGAAAGTTGTCAAAGCAGCCATTTTTGTTGTTTTATATTCATTCCCCAGTGTTATTCCTTTCTATCCTTTCCTTCAAGCTAAAGGCCCTGAATGGAAGTGTGGTGAGAGTGATTTTTCATTGCTCTGTCCTGTGACAGAGGGTTTGATAAATAGGTTTTAACTTCCCCTCCTCACAGACACATGAATTATTAAAGCCAATTTCTGCGGCTCTGGCTGTGGCGGTGAAATTTGCAAAACCACAAGCAGCACACAAATAAACAAGCAGCAGAGATACAAACAAAATCTTACAGTTTAAAAGACAAGGACCATACATGAAAGTCTCATTACATTCACCAGCATGTTATAATCCAGTCATTACAAGCGTACATCTCAGAACGGCTGCAGACATGTTTCACTGAATTTTTCTTTCACAAGATTTTAATATTCTGGTCTAAATACTTTTTTTGGGATTATTAATGGATGAGTAGTACCAGACTACTTTATATGTAACACTGACCCCCTTGGTCATTTGCGATAAACATGCTCTTGGCAGGAAAAGACTCATAGGAGATTGACTAAAGGACTTCATGTGTGTGGGATTCACAGCGAGTCAAAATATATTTGACTGCCAAGAGCAAATCTGGATGTCTACAACAATATAACAATGACATTTGTATTAAGAAATATCTTGTGAACACCTGAGGCAGTGCATGCAGCAAAGTATGTGGAGCTATGTATAACAGAAATTAGGGTTGGTGCCAGGGGACTTTGGTGGGAGGAGACTGTGATGTAGATGAAGGATAATCCAGAATCAGCACCGCCTCATAGTCAAAAGGATACAAGAACTAAATAACAGAAAGGGTGCAAGGAGAGACTCATGGGGATGAGAACAAGAGGTATGGAATAATCTGAAAAAAACATGAGGAAGAAAATATAGAATGAGTAGAATAAAGGCAAATAAATAAATAAAATAAAAGCAGAGCACAGATAAGATTCATAGCTAGCCAAAAAAAGTTTGGCCATTCTGTGGTGTGTTACATTGACTTTCACAATATATGGAAATACATTGCTTCTGCATACATATATGCATGCATTGCTATACAAAATTTCAAATGAACAGCATCCCTGAATACTCAGAAGCCATGACACAACATATAAACCATTCCTGGATGACAAACTGCATGTGCTAAGATTCTGGAGTGTGCAACCAGTAGACATTTTGCTATCCACAGAATCAGGAGCCATCAGATTCAACAAGAAAATGTGTAAAACATTAAAGAAAACTTACTGCACTGTGTTAGCTAAAAAACAGAGTTGCTGCTTGTGGTTAAATTTTAATTCTTTGAAACTCTTCACTAAAGAGACTGAAGGTTGGAGATTTAAACATTGATTATTATTATTATTATTATTACCTGCCTATAGGCCATGCTGATGTTGACAAACTCAGTAACTAATATTCTAATATCATTGATGAGAATGACACTATCATGCACATATATTTGAGGGTTCTTTAAATGTACACAGCTGTAGTAAGTCATACTATAGATAGACAGAGAGACCAACAGACAGACCAACAAACAGACAGACAGGCCGACAGAGAGACGGACAGACCAACACACAGACCGACAGACAGGCCGACAGACCAACAGACAGACAGGCCGCCAGACAGACAGACGGACAAAACAACCGACTGACCAACAGTCAGACCAACAAACAGACTAACAGACAGGCCGACAGAGAGACTGACAGACCAACAGACAGACTGACAGACCGACAGACAGGCCGACAGAAGGACGGACAGACCAACAGACAGGCCGACAGACAGACAGACAGACCAACAGACAGGCCGACAGACAGACAGACAGACTGACAGACCGACAAACAGACCAACAGACAGGCCGACAGACAGGCCGGCAGACAGGCC
Source organism: Enteromius mattozi (assembly GCA_032359235.1). Lineage (NCBI taxonomy): Eukaryota > Metazoa > Chordata > Actinopteri > Cypriniformes > Cyprinidae > Enteromius > Enteromius mattozi. The sequence goes on from JAUMHE010000056.1 coordinate 5,171,088, forward strand.
GACAGACAGACAGACAGACAAACAGACAGACAGACCGACAGACAGACCAACAGACAGACCGACCGACAGACAAACAGACAGGCCGACAGACAGGCCGACAGACAGACCAACAGACAGACAGACAGACCAACAGACAGGCTGACAGACAGACCGACCGACCGACAGACAGACAGACAAAACAGACAGACCGACAGACCAACAGACAGGCTGACAGACAGACCGACCGACAGACAGACAGACAGACAGACAAAACAGACAGACCGACAGACCAACAGACCGACAGACAGACAGACAGACCAACAGACAGACAGACCAACAGACAGGCCGACAGACAGACCGACAGACCAACAGACAGGCCGACAGACAGACAGACAGACTGACAGACCGACAAACAGACCAACAGACAGGCCAACAGACAGGCCGACAGACAGACAGACAGACAGACAGACCGACAGACAGACAAACAGACCGACCGACCGACTGACAGACAGACCAACAAACAGGCAGACAGTTTTACAGAGGGGTTTGTTCAAATATAGTGTTTTCTGAATTGTGAAGTGATAAAAAGAGAAATCCAAAATCCCCTTTGCAAAAACCTTTAAATGTAATATGTCAACAACATAAAATGTCTCCAGTTTCTGTTCTTGGAATTGTTAATAATGTACATTAATTTTAATCCGCTATTGTTCCAGTTATTATGGAGGAAGAGACAAAAATAACTAGCAGAACATAGATGTAAGGGCAGATAAAGGAAGAAACTTGGATGCTGATTTGGGGAAACAAATGGAAAGCAGGCCGGAGTTTTGTGAGAGAAAGTGTGTATGTAAATGAATGTGTGAATGAGTTCATCAGTGTTTGGCCAGCCGCAGTGTGTGCACAGCTTGTTTCATTTCCTGTGGGACAAAAATGTCTCCGACGTTCCTTCTTTCTCTCCATCGCCCCATTCGCCTCCCTTCTCCTCAGAAGCACATTCACAATGACATCAGCTTCCGCCAACACACCAGCAGTTGCCATGGCAGCACACAAAGACATTTTTGGGAGGGGGGGGCGTTGCCTGGCTGACACATTCAGACATGAGGCCGACCAATCCCCTCACCCCGCGCTCAATAGACATTCGCGCCGCCAGATGCTCTGTTTGTAAAGCCTTTAAAGACATTGGCTGATTGCATGTTTGGCCTTTCACTTGGCCCAGCCTTTTCTCTGCTGTCCATTATAGTTTGAACCGCAGCCATCTCCAGTGCACTCTGGCCCTTTCTATTGTTTTTCTCACTGCGCTTTTCAAACTGTGTGGTGACTCTGGAAATTTACAATACTAAAAACGAAGAAACACAATTTTTTTGACTTTTTACATGTCTTATTTTTAAGACTCTAATATTAATTGCTGATCCCTATAGACTTCCATGAAAAAAAAACAGTATACAAGTCAATGGGGACTAGCGAGTGAAGGTGAACTATTCCTTTACAGTGCTCTTTTCATAGTTTTTTTTTTTTTTTATCACATACTTCACATCCCCCTAAATTAGATATTATTCAAAAGCTTAAAGCTTAAAAAATGAAACTGGACATTGCTTTACCATGGAATTGGTACTTTAAACATTTAATGAGCTCCTCTCCTGTTAAATATAATTTTATAATAAAACCTTTTTTTGTTTCTTGACAAAATATATATTGTCAGAAATGTAGACAGAAGTCATATTGTAAAAGAAATGTATACATTTGTGACTTTTTTTTCTTTTTGTGAAGTTTAGAAGTCACCTGGTCACCTGGCTTCTTACTGAAAAAACTCATCCGGAAGCTCATTTTTATGATATCAACTTGGATTTAATTTTATAGCAGTTTTTATATTTAAAAAAAAAAATAATTATATATATATATATATATATACACACACTACACTATCTGCATTATTTCAGCTCATCTACATAATTACAAACTGTTTTATAAATTAGTTACATGGTAAGTACATTTTGTTTTGTGTAAGTATTATGGACACCTAAAATAAAGTGTTACCTAATATGGTAATATAATAAAATACACATGTAATTACTAAATAAATTATTAAGTAATTACTACTAAAATACTAATAATAATCAATATAAGTTTTAATACAATAATGGTAAAATGTAAGATGTAGGCTGCTTGTGCCTAAGAAAGACTGGATATAGTGATACATTTTGAGTAATACTGGTTTCCTTAAAATAGTGTATCCTTAAAACTCTCCGCAACCTCTCATAAAGTTCATATTTCATGTTTATACTGAATGTTTAAACAAATTTAAATATTTAAACTCTATGAGGATTAAACTGTGCAAAGGACCTGTCATAACACATGCCTTATTAATAATGCATTGGCAGACTTGTAGGATAAAATACTTTGACTACATATGCATAAAAAAAAAAAAAAAATTAAACTGACTGCAAAACTGCCTGAAGTAAACTAGTACATGTGTTTAGGTGGATAAAAATTTAGGTGAATAATGCGGGTGTGGAAATGTTAGTTTCTCAATTCTTTCACTGTCATCCTCTCCCCCTGTCTGTCTTTTCCGGCCAAGAATTTTGTGGGATGGTGCTGGGAAAGGTAAAACTAGGAAAAAAAGAACACTAACAGGGAATGTGTGAAGGAATTGAAAGTGGGAGATATGCCGGTCACGGGGGGTTTTCCTTACAGGCAGCACCTTTTTCCTTCCTCTCCTCATGATTTCTCCATGCTCAACACACTCTTCACACGTCCCTTCTGCTTATCTCGCTTTCCGTTTATCACAGTAGGAAAAACTAATGAAATATGGTACAAAAAAAAAAAAAAGAGCTGCTTTCATCCAAATTTTACTTAGAGGACTGAATTAACATGCATCATATCATATGCAGTCAACTCACAGTCTTCATTTAACTCTGCTGAACTACACATTGACAGTGATTCCCTATGGATACATAACAGACACCTAAAAACAAACAAACAAACAAAAAAACAGGACTGTCAACAGAGCAAATCGTGTGATCTAGATTGCCATTTGATTGTCAGGAAGGGACATTTGAATACTGCTGTTAGTGCACTCTCAGAAATAAAGGCACAAAAGCTGTCACCAGGGTGGTACCTTTTCAAAATCGACCCTTTAGGTGCAAACATGAACCTTTTGAAAAGGCAATACCCTGGTGACAGCTTTTGTACCTTTATTTCTGAGAGTGTGGTTCGTTATTAAGTTAATGTGCAAATACTGGACAGTATTCTGGAAAAAAATAACACAAATCACAGCTTGTGACTGCATGCGATGTGCATTATACAACTGGGATAGCCTGGTGTTGCTTTAATTGACATTTTGGCCATAATAGGATGCTTGCACATAATGATATTGCTGTGGCATGAACACAAACGTGGCAGAAAGCAAAATTCCTGTTTTGAACATTCAAATCGGTCAAACCGAAAGGAGCTTTTATTATGTATGAAAATATGCTGTTCACAAGGAGTGAAAAAATCAAGAAATTGACTGAAAAAGTGGCTTGTAAACCGGCGTCTGCAGTCAGGAGGAGCCGAGTCAGATAATACTTGTGTGTGCAAATGGTTAATATAAGATGTAAAAATATATTAAGACATTAATACAGATATAAATACATAGTGCTGCCGACTCTCAAGCATTCAGCGTTAAGAAGAAGAATTCACGCAATGCTAAACGCCACATGAAGACATGACGTAAATAAGAAATTATTTGCACTTCACTGATTATACCGGAATATCGTGAGATAAATTAATTGTGCAATAAATTGAAGTGAGTGACAGTTTTTTTGTGATCATATAGAATCCTTTTTACTCACTTTATAGGCTATAATTAATTAAAAATTTGAATATAAACTGCTGCATAGCTTTTGCAGACGCCAGTTTCCAAGTTGCTTTCTCCTGTGCTTTTCTTGATTTTTCCCTCCCTGAACAACCCATTTTCATACACAATAAAAGCTCCTTGTGTTTTTTTGGTTTGACCAATTTGAACATCCACAAACAACGCAAAACACAGGAATTTTACGTTTCTGCTACCGATTCATATGGAGAAAAATCACTTCCTGCATTAAAAAAAAACTATATTCTCACAACCGATTTCATCTCAAGAGCAGCATTACATTATAGAGCTGTTGAATGCATGAAACTGATTGGTTGAAGAATGTTCTACAGTGTGCAATTACTTTTCAGGGAACACACGGCTAAAGTAGTTCCAGGCAGGCCTTGATCGCATTACGGATTTCATATTACTTCGCAAAAAAATAATCTCCAAAACAAATGCACACACATACAATACAAACACATACACACACACACACACACACGCACAGAGACTTGTCGTCAGCACTATTTTTGAAGCAGTTGTACTTACAGTTTTGCTACCAGTAGAGACGCTGCTGCCAAACATTATAATTTAACACCTCATGGTCAATTATTTTGCACATGAAAATGACCAGTCAAGAAATAAAATTTTGAAGAGCGAGGATGTAAACACAATTAAAACACTGATTTTTTTAAATGAAATGTTGCATATTTGCGTATTTTATTTTCTAAAATATATTATAGAGGGGTGTTTTGTTTTTTTTTTACATATTTCCACACATACTAGCATAAACAAATTTATGTTATTTACTACACTCTAAAAAATTGCAGGGTTAAAACAACCCAATTTGGGTTATTTTGGCAACCCAACGCTGGGTCAAATATGG
>JAUMHE010000056.1:5200082-5210941 GCA_032359235.1 Enteromius mattozi
TGCGCGTTTTGTCAGTAAAGCCGGTCCTGTAATCAGCGGTAAATGCCATCAGGTGCGTGATTTCACAGTGAGCCGTAAATACTACACACAGCCGTTGTTCATTGACGAGCTGCGCAAAACCATGTTCATTATCAGCGTGGATTTGCGCAACTCATCAGTGAACAACGGCTGTGTGTAGTATATACGGCTCAATGTGCTGATCGGTATCGGTGCATCCCTAAAAAAAACATTCTAACATTACACTGTTACATGTGTGTAGTTACACAAACATTAGAGCTGTAGATAATCTGTACCAGTGTGTACTTACACTGTGGTTACATACTACGTACACATCTTGTTACTATGTAAGTACACAGGTATAAGGGACACTTAATATGAAGTGGGGCCCATTATATTGCCAGTTAATTATTTTTATAGCATTTAGATTTATTTATTTTTTATTTATTTATTTTTTATATTATTAATATTTAATTTTTTTCAGTTTTCCTATACAGCTTTTATTATTTGAATGATGTTTGGCCTATACAGTATCGATTTAATGTCAGTGTTTGATTTGAAGAATATTCTGGCAAAGTTCTTTCAAAGTTATAAATAAGTAATCATAAAGTAATATTAATAGAATATTCTTAGAACATATTTTCATGTTGTTTGCAGCTTGATTCATATTACTAGGTATTCTGATACATGTTATCAGTGATTTAATAAACTAAAATTCATATCTGTATCTCACATTTGATCTGAAAAGATTGAAAGCTGTAAATTCACACTGGATCGTAGACTGTTAGAAGTGTGTCCTCATTTTGCACATCCATATTTTACTGATGACAAGCAGGGAAATAAAAAATGTAAGTATGTTGATCTAAACAGCTTTGTAGAAGTCTCTAAACAGCACCTCCTTTTGTTTTCTTTCATACTGTGATGATGTTTATGCATAACGAACAAGCAGCATAAACTTACAATGACCTGAAAGAAACTGGTTTGAGCTCTGTTCAATTGTAATATGTTTTACCCAGAAATATGTGTTGTGAAAACATGTTTATACACGTACAGTCGTTTCACTTTTCACTACAAGGTATGAGGTTCCACTTTTCAGGTTTCAGAAAGCTACAACCAGCCTATTCAGGATCCACAGTGACCTATCTATAGGGTATTTACTGTATAACTTTTGCTTACAGTAGATGTTTACGTGTTTGTTTAGTTCTACAGCTGCAAATAAGTCAATCTCTCATTTTTGCTTCCTTGGGCAAGCATCAGAGTGCAGTGTCAGTAAGGGATGTGGAGCTGAGCTGCAGTTTTTAATTTTTTGCACCTCAGGTGCTGGACACATGAGACAAAAATAAGATGTGTAAGAAGTACCAATACTGTAGTAAAAGCTGCTTAAAATCTTATACTTGCTAGAATGCTGTTTCTGCCAGTCACTGCCAGGTAAGATAAGTCATCATTTAACTGATGCTTTTTTCAATCCAGAATAAACCTAATACAGGGAGTGTCCTATGAGAGAAAGCTGGAGTTAAATATCTGGCTCGAGGGAATAGTCCTAATATCTTATGCAGCCGATTTAAAGTCAGATTCAAAGTCAGATTTAGACCTGGAGTATTCTGAGATCAGAGAAAAATTCCCATTATATTCACAAAACGATAAAATTGAATGTTCCCTTATTGTTTGTATAACCATAAGAAAAAAAAAACTCCTTTAATTTTAGTGCTGGGCAACGATTAATCACATCCAAAATTAAAGTTTTTGTTTGTATAATATATGTGTTTACTGAGTATATGAGTATATTTATTATGTATATATAAAGACACATATATTTTGAAAATATTTACATGCATTTAAATGCTTATATAATTCTATTAATATAATTCATATTATATGTAAATATTTAAATTTAATATATAAACATATTTTTCTTAAATATATAATACATGCATATGTGTGTATTGAAATATACATAATAAATAAATACAGTACACACACATACTGTACACTCTATGTACACAAAAACTTTTATTTTGGATGTGATTATTCACTATTTATCGCTGGCCAGCACTATTTTATTCATCTATTTTTAGCTGGGCGTTTTGATCATTCAGAGAACAACATATAATGTTTTCATAACTAAATAGGTACATTGCTAGTATTCTTTGACAGCTGGTTATAGTGGTACACAGCAAGATGCTGGAGAAGTACCCTTGAAAAGATGATTTCATATCTTTTCTACCCCTAAAGAGTCATATATATATATATATATATATAATATTTATCCTTAATTACTGCTTTGGATGTTTTAGAGGTGAATGAGGTACAAAAGTGTCCTTTTAAAGGTACTGCCTTAGTAACAAGCTGATGAAGGTAGACTTTTAAACATTTTTTTTCCTGCTCTGTCTATTATCCCTGAAATAGTTCTTTGGCATCTGTTTTAATAGGACGTTCAATTTTGTAAAATGTTATCTCAAGGACTTCCAGTCATTTGAACATCCTGTGCCAGCCTGGCACCTTTCCTACGAGCAGTCAATGAAGCAGGGGGCGAGCACCATTCTCTAGCCCCTCACACACGGATGAGCAAACACAGAAGCTCTCATCCCACTGCTGTTTCACTCTCTGTAATGGAGCCTAAAGGGGAAAATCTTTTACTGGAAGGCAGTCAGGTGGATGACAGATAAGAAACATCCGCTCTGTCTGGGGATCTGTGCTAAACACATTACCTCTATTACACCTAGAGCACTGTAGGTCACATGGGTCATATATTCATTCAGTCACTCCATCCTGCCAGAATTTATTCAAGAATAAGTACAGTGTGCAGTGTGCAGTTTTTGCATTTCTGCATGCAGTGTTTATAGCACATAAGGACTTTGACAGACACACTACAAATTAATTGCACAGGTTGACAGTGCCATTTATTTTCAGGGCTTCCTGCATTTTAAAGAGTTGATTTAGATGTCTGGTTTGGAGATTTCAGACTTTTGTGTTATGCTGCATTCTTCACAACCAAACACAGGTGCATTTCCCAAAAAGCATTCTGCGGTGAATGCCGTCAAGATAAGAGTTCAAAAAGCTAATTAGTTTAGAGTTCAAACAGTAGAAATAGTTAACATTTACTTACAAAGTTACTTATAGTTAGCTGAATGTATAAAGTGGACTATCAAAATAAAGTGTAACCGGAAAACGCACCACAGGACCTGAACCACAATGCAAGATGGGATATGTACCATACATTTTTTGTTCAGCACTAATTGTTGGATGTGTTCATGCTATTACATGATTTACATAATTCCTTTAGTGAATTGGGTATAAAATAACACAGGCAACCCTATCAGCGAGCACAATTGATTCTTAGTGAATTCCCCTCTGAGTGTTTATGTATTCTCAAGGTACCTTCTCTCTATATCTCTATTTCCCGTCCTTCTTCTTATGCGTGCACGCAGCAGTGCTTACAGTAAACGTGTTTACATTCACAATGAAGATGTTAGGCTTTGGCTTTGTAGATTTAATTGGATTGCTTGGCCTTGCATTACTCAGATCAGCGAGAGTTATTTCAGGTAGAGGTAAAGATGCTGCTTGCCTAATCTAACAAACAGAAAGAGAGAAGAAAAAGTGTTGTACTCTCACTGTACCATGGTACCACCATAGTACTTTTTTACAAAAATGAGACAAATAGAGATACAGGTAATATATCCAGCTGTTTTACTGTACTCACAAAAAATAGAAAAGAAAAGAAAAGAAGTTTATGATTTCCTTTTCATCCAGAAAAAGGAAGGATAAAACATTTATTTTATTATATATATTTATTCATGCACTGAATGACAGGATAACAAGGGTTTCTTTTCATTTAAAACCCCTTTAAGCTAAACCAGAGACCACATTTTAGGTGTGTATTTTTCTGTGGGTATGTTGTAAATGTGTTGTAAAAGCCAGCGTGTCAAATTTCCTTAAAAACTCTGTAGTGATGTGTAGCTGACATGACAGCATTAACAGCATTCAAATATGTGTTGAGGTTAAATGGTCAAATACAAAGCAGACCAGAATTACACAAAGCTAAATAGACATTTCAGATGAGTAATATGTTTCCAGTGTTTGTTTCCACAGACATAGCTTCTTCAGAAGGCATGAGAACGAACATTTTAAATATGCTTCCTTTTTTAAAAAGAAATTAATATTTTTATTCAGTATGCATTTATTTAATCAAAAGTGATTTTTAAAGGGATGATGAACAGAGAAACAAAATCTTGATCTTCTGACATAAAAGAGGTCATTGTAAAGAAATTGATTTTTATGTAAAAAATCTTGATAACATTATAAAAGGACCTCAGAGAACATTACATTACAAGGCAGTTTATGACTGCTTTAAACCTATTCATCAAAGAATTAAAAATAAAAGTCAAAGTTTACAATAATAGGCCTACTAAATATTTCATGAGCAGCAAATTAGCGTAAATGATTTCTGATCATGTGACACTAAAGATTAGAGTAATGCTGAAAAAATAATCTTTGCCATCACATTAATACATTTTATAATACATGTAAATAAAAAACAGTGATTATAAATTGTAATATTTTGCAACATTAAATAAATTGAGGTTGGGTGAGCATATTTGCAAAACTTTAAAAATCTTATATACCCCAGACTGTTATACAGTAAGTTAAAACCATCTTAATGGACATTGCACAATAAATAGTTTATTTCTCAAAACTATTTTCCAGTCAAATTTGTCTTATTCCAATTTTAAGATCATATATGGTATGTAATGTAATGTGAGAAACCTATTTAAAAACAGTAATTGTTTTAGCAGTTTTATCTGACACTAAATGGCATAGTGGTGCAGAAATGACATTGCAGTGATAATAATAAATCTATTACAATGTAATTATACTATTAAAGTAAACTATAATACTGTAATTATTATTGAGGTCTGTTGATGTTCATTTATCGTGTTTATTACAGCCACATGCATGCTGCCCGATCTCACGGCAATTCATATTTTACGAGGTGGCTAATTCGTACAAATTCATACGAACTCATATGATTACTGCTAAATCGTACGTATTTCACGAGTTGCCAATTCATATGAAATTCTACGAATGACCCACACCTACCCCCACCTCTAAACCTGCCCATCACTAGGGTTTAGACAAATCGTACAAAATTTGTACGAATTAGCATGAATTAGCCACCTCTTTAAATATGTACAAATTGGTTGTGAGACTATGTTGATGTTGCTAATGCTGCTCCCCCTTGCATATGTTTTGACTTTCTTCCCATATTCCTTTCAAGCAAGTATTCTGTTTTTGCAGCTGCAGATGTTGTAAAGTGATCTGCCAGGTTGAAGACGCTCGCTTTGAGGAGAGTGTGTGTGATTAGTGAACGGAGCCCTAAGAGAACATCTCCACCGAGCTCTGGTGAGTGCAGCAGACTAGAGGACAGTGGGGTTAATGGTTAACGCATGCATATTTCATGCCCGCATGAACTCCAGCTCAGAGGATGTGCAGTGCTGTTCTCTCTTACTCACGCTTTCTTTGTGCTTAGCATTCATTATCATGCTTGATGTATTCACTCTTGGCAGAGTAATGTAAGGTAATGAGAGATCGGGTTTTGGGCTCTGTTCTAAAAGCTGTAAAGACCATCCACACAAAGGATGATAACTATAATGGTAACAGTAAAGATATAGTTTTTAAAATTGTTCTACGTTTAAAAGAATAGCAGAGTCCACACCACAGCTATCATGATGATAACACAGAGAAATTATATAGCTGGAATCGCTTTCAGACTTTTTGTCCCGCTGTTGAACAATAAAAACATCGACAGCCAATCAGAATCAACCTGGCTTTAAAAAGATTGAGCATTTAAAAGGATAGTTCACTCAAAAATGAAAATTCTGTCATTAATTACTATTGTCATTATTGCGCCAGGATACTCTCCAAACTGGCATCCTAGGGATGATACAGAGGAGTGAGTTATTTTAGTTTTCTTCCGCACAGAAAAATGTTCTCGTCGCTAAAATTTTGGTTCAACCACTGATGTCACATGGACTAGTTTAACAATGCCTTTACTACATTTCTGTGCCTTGATTGTAGTAGGACTTAATTTGTGTTTTCCGAGGATGAACAAAGGCCTTAAAGCTTTAGAATGACATGAGGATGACTACACAGAATATTCCTTTTTGGGTGAACTATCTTTTTAAAGTAGCAGATGACAAAACTGCAGTGCGTTTATAATAAACAAAATGTTGCGGGGGGCGCTAACAGGGAATGTTTTCACAAGTGTTTAATCATAAGAATTTTCATTCAAGTGACAAAGGATTTTAAAAATTCTGATTTCTGGTTTTAAAATCAGTTTTGAGCACTACTGTAAGGTTAACCCTGCCTTTTTTTAACATTTAAAAGCTAATGTAATCAAATTTTATATTATGTTATGTCAGTTATATTACTTTAATAAAGTAGCCTAATTGAAATAGTTACACTACTTATTATATTTTAAACAGGTTACAGATTACAAGTTACTCTATTACATTTCCAAAGAAACCTACCCAGCACTGGTTCTTTGTGCAACTGAGCCTTTAGGCATAAATGTAAAGTGAGACCAGAAAATTAGAGATTTTGCGCTCATACATGCATAGGGCCTCCTGCACCGAGCTTTGTAATTGTTCCTGGCCCTGCTAAATATATAATGGCAGTTATAAATTACTGACTACCTCAGTCTCCCAAATTGTGCTTTGCTATTTTTATTTTTTCCTGTCTGGCTGCAATTTAAGTCTCCCTATAGCACTGTTCGTCAGTCATTTGGAGGTTGTTAAACGAGAAGGCTCTGCAGTTCTTTAACTGACCCAGGCAAAATGAGAAATTACATGGTGCTCATTTAAAACATGCTCTGCCTGCAACCACTGGTTGTTGTAGTTAGGAAAGGACTTCACAGAGCGATGTGCACTCTTGGGTGTTTCATCATTCGCTGTTTTTAGCTTTTAGTTCTACAGCACTCGTAAGGAAACACTGCATTGATATTCCTCACACATTCTGCTCAGGGTTTGTTCTAAACCTCTGACAAGTATTAAAATTTGGCAATTAATTCAGCCTAAAAAAGTCTAAAACTTTATTCATAGCTGTTTTGTTGATCATTTTAGCACTGTGTGCAGTTTTTTGGAAGATTTAACTTTTTTTAAACCCGATGAATATAAGGCTCTCTCACTGAATTACACTGATCAGCATTGATAAATGTAACAGACAGCTCTGTGTGGACTGTATATTAAATTCAATCCTATTCAACAACACTATTCCTACAGTATGTGTAAATACATGCCCAGACATACTACATTCACCATCTTGCCTTCCTCTTTTACATTATTCTTTATCACCCATACATTCTTCAGCTTTTGATATACTATATTAGAGATCATGACGGTATGTTGGTAGTGGTAGACTATATGTTAAACTTGAACAACAATCTTGGAAGATATTGCACCTGGAAAGAGCCATCTGGCTCACAGTTTTCTGCCTTTTTCCAACTTTCCTGAATCTGACAGCTTCTCAGTTCCCATGTTCTCTTGGGACAGTAAAGTGTCCATCAGCTCTGCCTTTGAGAATTGCTGCAGATATATAGGTCATCCAGGTATTGGACACTTAATTGTTTTATTAATATACTGTAGCTCTTAAACCAGTGTTGATATCGTTAACTAAAACTAAAACTATTAAAAATACTGTTCATTAAGATAAAGATGAAATGCATGAAATAGAAAAACATGGGCAACTAATTAAAATAAGTTACAGTTACTAAGTGAAGTCAAATTTAAACTGAAATAAATACGAATTAAAACTTTTTAGAAATATTAACAAACTAATAAAATGAGGGAAAAAAACACACAAAAAACCCTAATAAAAATGACAAAAATAACAATACAAAAATTAAAAATTAAACTGAAAATTAAAAATAATACTAAAATATAACTGATCTGGACATATATTTTATTATTAAAAATTACTAAATTGTGTATTTAATTTTGCTGTTTCCTTGTAATTGTTTGTGAAATTTCTGACTGAAAATAGTTTATAGTTTCTACACCAAGTCCATAATAATGCGCCCCATGTGTACATGCAGAAGTACATTTCTCCAGAGAAAAAGCCCACACTTACCTAAAACCATAACACTATTCTTGTCTTGCAAGCTCTAGTATTTCCTTTAAGAAATATAGCTCCTATTTCAAAATGTAGTTCAATGTTATTGTATAATCTGTGACTCATTTTACCAGAAAAAAAAAATCATTTATCATGTGCTGAATTCAAATTTGATGTCTACTGAAATTTCATCTACTATATATGACCTTTTTAGAGAATAAATACCAGTAATCATATTTGGTTTAAGAAATGAAATTGCTTTGTATTTAAACAATAAAAGCACAAGCTGTGGGAAACCAGCAGTGATGAAGACTAGTAATTGTAGATAATTACCACATAAATGCTTACCAGCCACTCAAAACAGATGTGTGCAGCTCTTCAACGCAGGGGGAGGGGTGGGAGAAACGAGAGTGAAGGGAAAAAACAAAAATACAGAGGTTATCCTGGGCCAGTTTCGTTGGATGAGTTGTATAACAGATGAGAAAAGATGCAGAAAATACCTCCACGGTTCCCTGCTTGCATGTACAAAATAAGCATAAACAAAGCAGGCTAGAAGTCTGAGCGTGTCCAGTTCATTCCACACTGGATCAATTGATTGCCAAGATGAGTGTGTTGTGACCGTGCTGCACGATTTTTAGATCGCAGGACTATTCACTTCCCCTTCCTCATTGGGATTCCACTCAAGGCCACTTTCATGTTGGACCAGCACACATAACGCACGCAGTCGTGTCCGTCACTGCCTTTGTCGCCATGGTAACAACCTAGTTCCCGCCGGTTAAGGGGAGAGAGAGCGAGCTTGGCTCGTCTAATCACTGAGAACTTAACAGACAGTCAGTAGGCTCTAGAGATGGGAGGTGTTACACTAGAACATTTCCCACCTCCTCTAAGTACTTACAGCGCTAGCCTATGGATAAGCTAATCAGGATTTTTGGAGCTAAAGTGGCTAATCTATGATGGCCAATTTATCCCCATCACCTATCACATAGAAGCCGAGACTCTTTGCATATAGCCTACCTAGTGTCATAGCATAAACGTACCTGGGTGCACTTTTTAGCAAAACATGTACAATTAGTATAGCCTGCAGATTCCAAAAGAAATGAAAATTACTTGAAGAATTTCATGTTATGACTTCAAAACAATATTAATATGCTGATTTGAAAACTGATGCTTTTGAACGCTAGCATCATATCGCTTCATATCGATGGGTTTTTATAGATGGCAGGTTTGTTTAGTAGCTACAGAGATGTACTTGAGAGGCGAGGAGCTCCGGTTTGAATCCTGTGTAAAACTACGGTTCAACAAAACAGTTCAAATCTGCATTAAAGGACATTGAAATGACACGGTTGCATCAACAAATGTGTTTTTATATCAGTTTTGCATTTGTTGGATTTGGTGTAGGGCATATTTCCAACATGAAAGTGTTCTGAATTCTGAACCGCTGCAATACGTACCTGAAGCAACGTAATAAAAACACAGCATTATGTACCTATATCAACGTAATAAATGTGCTAGGGTTCACATATTGAGCCTGTGTTTTAGCACCACTCAGTGGACATTTATCTTTAAAACTGTGGCGAAACGTGCAATAAGGTACATAAAAACGTTGTTGCACAAAAAGTACATAGAGGTATGTATTTTTATAAGAGCATGGTTGTTACAGCAGAAGTGATGCACTAGATATATAAACAAACATTGATGGAAATACTGTAAACATTTATGGATAGGGTAAAAATACCAGAAGGCATTAGCGTAATGTTAAACACTGAAGATAACGCTTTCTTTCAAAGCCCATTAGTTAGGAGTAGTTAATCTGGCAGTGCTGATTTGATAATGAACACATTATCATAGACCAAGCTGATAAGTAAATGAGCCGGATCTGACACACTGGGCATTCAGAGAGAGAGAGCGAGATGCTGAGACAAGAGGATCATGATGGAGCTGTGTATCAACACGATTATGATGATCTAATAAGATAAGACATTATCTCCCAGACATTAGGATCAAAATGCATTATGTCTCTCTTAAGGATCTCCACTAAATATCTCGGAATTTTGGCGGGGATTCCTTCAGTCAGACTGGGATTTTAATTTCATCCTTAGATGATGACATGATGAGTAAATGTACTGTGATGTAAAGATTTTGTGATGTGTATGTGAGGAAACATTTAAGTAGAGTTCACAGTTGCTTTATTATTAGGGAAGCATGGCAAATGAGTATAATATTGGTATTGGATACTGATAATACAGAGAATTTGCAGCTGAATATTCAGGATGTTGTACCTGAATCATAAAAATAAGTTTAAATTATTTATAAAGTGGAATAAAATTTTGATTTTATTCATTTATATGCATTAACAAGATTTTTTTTTTTATTGTCACACCTCTATTTATTGGTACGGCCCACACTGTAAAAAACACAGTAACAACATTTTTGGTTTTAAGGTTTTAAGTTATATTTACAGTGAAATACTGTAATTTCATTAACTGATATAATGTTAATATAACAAGTTATTAAAGTACTAAAAATCTGTTTTGTACCTTTGAAATACCCTGACAAGCACCAAATGCAGGTGGTGATGAGAAAGTCATATGATGAACCAAAGCCCATCAGAAGCTGCTTTTAAATATGAACATATATAGAAGGTGCTCAGTGTCATTCACACAAACACTAAACACCAGTATGGTGACTCATTAAACTGAAATATGCAATAAACATTCATTTAACAACATTACATGTAACATACAACCCTAATAAAC
>JAUMHE010000056.1:5211599-5230852 GCA_032359235.1 Enteromius mattozi
GGATTCCTTTAGACAGAGTGGGTTTTTGTTTTTATCCTAAAATGGCATTCAACTAAATCTACTGTGATGTAAAAACACAGTTACTTTGTTATTAAGGATGCGTGACATATAGACAAAACCAGTAAAAATTTGAAAACATTAAAACAGAAAATCAGCTTTAAAGTTATCCAACTAAAATTATTAGCAATGCATATTACAAATCAAAAATTAAGTTTTAACATATTTTTGGTAGAAAATTTACATGAAATATGATCTTTACTTAATGTCAGAGTACAGTGTATTTTTGATTATTGTTACAAATACACATATGCTACTTAAGACTGGTTTTGTGGTCCATGGTCACATATCATTTCACATTAATATTGGATATTGATGATACAGAGGATTTATTTGGGTATTTAACTGTGCATGCTCATTTACACTATTCTTACATAGAGATTACAGCTGCCATCACCATCACACTCAAAGTTAAATATACACTGAATAAACAAATAGGACCTGACTCATACTTTCTGGTTAAGTCTTTTAGTTTTAGTTTCATAGTTTGTTTTTCCTGTGGTTATTCTTGTTTCATTACTGTCTGTTGTTTAGTTCCTCATTTACTTGTACAGTATATAGGAGCTTTCACACTATCAACACATTTACACAGTTCCTATAACTTTAAGTGGCTTACGTCACTTCAGTAATTCTTACCCTGGTGGCTATGTGTAACTGAGTAGCCAGTGCAAAACCCTACAGTATTTGCCCTATGTTTCATCGGATTTTTTGTTCAGGCATTTTACACTGCTTTAGCTATTTCACGAGTTTCTGCACATTGTATTTGTTCTGATTGTTAAAAAAACTGTGCTTGCTGCACTTAATATGTATTTTATCTTCGTTTAAGTATAATAATATTTGCATACTACAATGTTGCTGTTCTCAGATTATTTTATTGTCAAAAGATAGTTTCCTTTAATCAGTTTTGGATTCTATGTTCCTGTTTTGGCAGACACAATGCACAGTAAATTATCTGGCAACATGAATTAAGTTACACCTGAAAACGCAACACAAAAGAATGAGAAAATATCCACTTGTCATTTTTGAGTTTGTTTTATCCACCTTATTTTTCAATGAGGAAGGAAGTTATTTCCTCTATAGCCTCTATAGGTTAAAAAAGAAGAAGAAAGTACAGTCAAAGGTAAAACTATTTTCTCTACAAATAAGTGTGATTATGATCATAATTAAAAAATGGTAACAGATACCAGTTTATAATATCAAGAAGCATATTGAGCTGTTTAGGTGCAGGTGAAGACTTGCACATTCAAACTATAAAATGCCTGCTCTTATATTTGGGTGGCAGATCCTTTTCCCATTTAGCACCCAAACTCTGGAACAATTTCAGTTTCAATTTCAGCCCGTATCCAGATCAGATGGTGTATCAGCACAAAGAGATGATCTTCATCGGAGACAAGAACACCTAGATGAGCCCTTTGGACAGATCACCGGAACCAAATGAACAAACACACACACACTATAAGTCCTTTACACAATCTGACATGCACTTAAACTTGAACTGGAGATTAGGTGCTGGGCGTCCGGCCAGAGGAGAACTGGCCCCAACTAAGCCTGGTTTCTCTCACGGATGGGGTTTTGGTTCCTTGCCGCTGTCGCCTTTGGCTTGCTTAGTTGGGGGCACCCAATTTCTAGTGATTATCGTCGCTTTGATTACAGAGATCGTCTCTGCATTTGATAAATACAGTAAATGGTTTAATCTCGTCATTATACATTGACTTTACCATTATCACTCTGTTCTCCTATTTGATAATGTTCAGTGCTTTGCTACAATCTGTATTGTTAAAAGCACTATATAAATAAAAAGTGATTGATGGATTGATATTTGAAAAAAAAAAAATTTAAAACATAAAAAAAAAAACTGTGTATATACCATTGTGTTTTACATAACTGGCTCTTTGGATGTTACAGAATAATAAGATTACATATTAAATAAATAAAAATATTAATAATATATTTATAACAAATAAATAACTTATTTATGTATCAACCTTTTTTTGTATATTTTTTTTACTGTTGCATTTCTATTTTTTCTCTTTTTTATTATGCCCCATATTTTAGAATTTTTTTTCCCATGTTGTTCTCGTCCAATCCCTAGACTCCCCCTCTGACCATGTGTTGGATCAAAAACATAAATAAAAATAAATGATTGTGTAAGTGCTTTGTAGGCAGACAAAGCAACACCACATAAAAAGCAGCTATTGAGAACTGAGAGCTCATGTCAGTGGCATGTGCAACACTTCCTGTTCCCGGCACTGCATGTTTATGTTAGGAGAGCTGTCTGCGGCAGTTTACGCTGGTTCTGCCAAATAGCTCCATCTCAGGACAGCAGGAAGAGGCTGTTGGGGCCCAGTAGGAGGCTGTAAGGGATGGCTGAGTTTAGCTGGCGATCCTCTAACTGTAGGAGAGCTTTCTTAGGGCAATACACAACACCATCAACACCATTTGGTTCGGTCTGAACCACTTTTACAGCCGCCAGCAATAACAGATAAAAAATAAATAAATAAATAAAACGGACTGAAAGCGAGAGGTTTCTAGCGGTGCTGACATTTTCACTTCTTGGACGCTACAATAACCTTTGAAAGTTGCTTTTAGAAATCACACATGCTTCAGTGCCTGGAACACAAACCATTTCATTTTGCTTTTCAGATTCCACACAAGAGGAAGGCTCCAATGTGCATGTTAAGAGAAGTAAAGACCAACTCTGAGGGGTTAAAATGGGCCTCTTTGAAATGAGCTGACCCACATTACATTCAATCAGAGGACGCTGATCAGAGCAGATGGGTCTCAATGGCTAAAATGTCTTTTTTGTGTCTCGCCAAAAAAGCCTGAGTCACACAATCTCTCTGTCCCTATGGTTACCGTTCCTCATTCGGCTGTCCTGATAACTGCCCTAATTATCATCCTTAAACACAACAAACAGAAATAAATCAGGGCACTGGGCAGATGTTAGGCGAACATTGGCAGAAAATTTCCTATCCTTTCTTCTTGTGAGTCACTGGAGTGAATGGAAATATTAAACAGATGCAGGAAATAATGTTCTAAACTAAGGATGATGATGATGATGATGATAAAGCTGATTGGAGAGTTGTGATGATAATAAAGATGCTAAGTCACTCACAATAATGCTGTTATTTAAAAGAAGTAACATGAGAAAGTACCCTTGCTTGATGTCTATTAAATCGAGGTTCTGAGTCTATGCTAATGTGAATGTGAGAGCATATGGGGAACAGAGAAAAAAAACATACAGTAAGCCATTAGACCGCAGGATCATTGAACAAATGGCTTGTGTTGATAAATAACAGTTGGTCATCCAGTGGAAAAGTCTCATTACTTCAGGCCCTCACTACATAATGTGCTGTCTCCAAAAGTGCTGAGACTTTAAAGCGCCTCATCTTTGATGTGAGCACAGAGTTAGAAAATAGCTAGAGCAGTAACATTTCAAAGGTACAGGGTGCAGGAGCTCAATAGATTTGAAAGGTAATGAGGCGGAAAATACAGAAGTAGCAGCTATAACTTTGTTCTGCTACCAACAAGTCGGCCCAGTGAAAGACGAGGAAAGTGGGAGGAAAGAAGAGGAGGCTTTGACTAATGAGGGATTACTGGGTAGGGAGGGATAAAAGGTGGAGAGATGCCTTTAAGAGAGTCTAGACCTGGTTTTAACCCAGAAAACTCAAACTTGGCGATATGGCAGCCAAAGGTTTGGAGAGTAAACAAGGTTTAAAGGCGGTAGCTCAGGCAAAGAATGAAAAAACGTCCCAAACTTAAATGACTCAAAGGAACACAAAAAAGATTTTTCTTTGTCATTGAGTATCACTGAGTTCACAAATGTAAAGCTCCAAGAACAAACTTGTGTATGGCATGAGGTGAAAGAAGAGGACAAGGGGAGGTGAATCTATAACAGTTGTTTCTAAAAAACTGGAAAACTAATCTTTAATGCAACTAATGCAACAAAAACAATACTGGACGATAAACAGAGCCAAACTAGTGGTTCAAATAGAGAGTAGATGATGAGGGACTAAACACAAGTACAACAAATAGGTCATTGTGACAACAAACTAGCAAATTAGGGCACAGTAAACAAGGCGATAAAGGTCAACAAACCAGACATTAAAAACCAAAGTAAATATCAAACAAACGTAAAGTGTGTTAACGCCCAAGTCTGATCTGCCAAATGTGACTATAAGGCACAAATATTATGTATATACATTAAAAAGTATGTTTTACAGCATGCTAACACTGTGCTGTTTCAGCAAATAATGCATTTTAAATATATGTATTGTAAATACATTTTTGGCCTGAGTTATAAATACGACATAAAAGAAGCAGTAATTCAGGTGTGTATACTCAAATGCACCTGGTTACACAACCTTTTTTTTGTTCTTTTTTCCACACAGGTGTTCAATGCCAATGCCAAACAAATGGTTCAATTTTCTCATCACCCTGGAGGAGCAATTGTACACTCTCCCCCCATCATCAACACTACCAGCATGACGAACATTGTCATCTAGGTCTCTCTTCGCTGATGACCTTTCCAATCAAATAACACATAGCTGGAATTTCACAGCATCAATGTAATTGTGCTGCCAATGAAGCAATAACCTGTAATGGCACACGAATGAATGAATAACCGCAGACTGGCAAGACATTTACTTATTGACATTTAGTAATGAAACAATTAAGAGGCAGACTGTTTTCAGTATAGAGGAGGTTAGCTTGTGCACCACAGTGTATCATATAGCAGGAGCTTCCTGCCAGATCACACCCAGCATTTTTTTTTTTTTTTTGGTTCTTGAAAAATGTTAGTTCAGATGACACAGCAGTTTTTAACACATGCATTGCATGATTACAGGGTCTTGCAGATTTCAAGGCTTTGTAAACTGTCCGCTATAGGTCAGATAAAAGTTTCAGACATGTGGCTTATTGACCGTCACCATATCTTGCAGTTCCTGATCAATGATCTTGCGGGATTTTATGTTGTATAGATTAAGTGGGGTCAATGGAACTATAAAGTAGGAACTATCAGTGACACAAGTGTGCACTGATTGTCCAAACGCATGCTACTGCCTAGTTTTTAGAAATATGTTCCTGGAAGTATGATCCTTGGCCTAAGTTCCTAGAACTATGTGTACAAAAGCACCTGTTGTTATATTTTAATAGTTTTCAGATCAGAATTCTTGGGTTCTCTATATGTTCAATATCCACATGGACTGAATTATTTGGAATATGTATGTCAAGTATTTAAATACTTGTAATTGCATATGCATAATGAAGGGCTTGCTGTGTAGTACATAATATATTAACTTTAAATTACAAAAATTAAAATGCACACACACACTATGATTATATATATAAAAAATCGCTCCTGGCAGGTGCTAGATTTCAAGGCTTTGTAAACGGGTATGACTGACAACTGTTATGAACAATAATGAAATATAATTTGCTATAATTAGCTAGTCTCGCCTAAAAAGTCAATATGATTATGAAGTGAAAAGTCTGAATAAGTACATGGAACAGTACTCAGAACAGAACATATTTTTTTGCTGCAAGGGGGTGTATTTGAAGAATTGCTGCTTTTGCGTGAAAATGGAAATGGCAAACAAGTAATCTAATGTATCTATGATTCAATTTCAGCAAATACAAGAGTATTGTGGCACCCATATTCATGATGTTGTTTCAGGTTGTCAGCATTTCTACCCAGCAATGATCATCGTTCACATTACTCTTCTGAGACTGTATTACTGAAATGCTGGTATAGATCCACAGTGCCATGAGGTCAGTTTGTAGGCTAACCCAGAAGGCTGATTCACTATGAGTATTGCATTTTTGATATATATATATATATATATATATATATATATATATATATATTACATATGATGTGTGGTTAGCATTACTTAAAGAGACTACCTTGTGAAAAAGAACTAGGCTACTTTAAAAAAAAAATATATATTTATATATACTTCGTTCTCAACATTGATCCTCAAGGTCCTCAAGCACAGTGTACCTCCAGAATTGCTTTATTGTCTTTTAAACATGGTTAAAGTTTTTTTAAGTTTTAAAATTCTTTATGATTTGTGCAGCTGTTGACACATCATATGTTAGTGATGTGTGATGTGCTTCTCCTCTGGTCGATAAAAATGTATTATTCTTAAATTATTTTATTTAGTTACATCAGAAACTGTAGAAGACTATGAAGGGTGGATGCAAGTATAGGTGTCTAGGTTTGTGTGTGCATCTGGCTTAGTGGCCGATAGGCGATTTTCCAGCATGACAAGAACAACAGGCAGTGTGACAGACTCGATCCAGATGAAGTCATAATAACAATGGGACATTTTCTGTCTATAATGGGAAGTGGTGTCTAGAGACTATGGATGTGGTTTAAATGAGATGAAGTAGAACAACAAGACTAGATGCAAAGACTACATTGTGCTAAAAGCACAATCACATGTACACACTGCAGACTAAATAAGGCAATGCATTTGAAATCAAATTTGCGTTAACGTAGCTCATGGGTTTTAAGATTTCCCGATTCCAGGCCAGCATTTAGAGGATAGACATCTACATATGAAAACACTGGCTGTAGATGCTGTAGGATTGCTGTTGGAGTTAATTTTTCAAATGAAACCAGACACATACTGTCTTGCTATAGGTCAGAACAAAGTTTCAGACATGTGGCATATTGACCGTCACCATATCTTGCAGTTCCTGATCAATGATCTTGATTTTATGTTGTATAGAATAAGTGGGGTCAATGGAGCATTAGGGCCTTTTGCACCACAGGAACCTTTACCCAAACTAATTGTGGAACTACACACTTTTCGGCGTGTTATGATAGCAGAAACTAGGAGCGGTTTTAGTTCTAGAAACTCCATTCAAAGTAGGGACTCTAAAGTTCTAGGAACTATCAGTGACACACATGTGCACTGATTGTCCAAACGCACACAAAACACCAGCTACACAACATTTTTAAAATGCCATGTAAACACATTTATTCCTCAAACATGGACAGTGATAATGACATTTACCGGTGGTCTGCAGCGTTGTGTTTTTTTCTAAACTTTGATGATATGGAACACTGCAAGTTGTCATAAAAAATGTCTTTGCCCAACTTTTTGCTTATTCAATTGTGTAAATTGCATGCTTATTGCATTCCATCTCCATTATCACGAAACTCACAACACATCAATAAAAGCAGTCCTCCATTCAAGTTGCAAATAGACATCGCTACAAACCGCTTCAGAGTACCTGCTGCCGGGGCAAATACAACCAGAAAAATGGCCAGAGGAAAAAAATTTTTTAGGAACTACCTTACTGCCTAGTTTCTAGAAATATGTTCCTGGAAGTATGATCCTTGGCCTAAGTTCCTAGAACTACGTGTGCAAAAGCACCTGTTGTTATATTTTAATAGTTTTCAGATCAGAGTTCTTGGGTTCTCTGTATGTTCAATATCCACATGGACTGAATTATTTGGAATATGTACTGTATGTCAACTATTTAAATATACTTGTAATTGCATATGCATAATGAAGGGCTTGCCGTGTAGTACATAAAATATTAACTTTAAATTAAAAAATTAAAATGCACACACACACTATGATTATATATATATATATATATATATAGACACGTGGTCTTAAAAAGTCTCTCCTGGCGGTCGCTAACCTGCGTAAATGCTTTCTCGCATATAAGCTATACATTTGAAAATAGTAAAAGACCAGTACTTCTGATCAAAACAAAACATGCTACTGGTCATGGCGGCTCTGAAGCTCTTCTACACGTTTGTTCTATATTCGCTATATCACCTTAAAACCTAACTAATCCAATAGAGCTGCTGAGATGGTTAGAGCGCCGCTATCCGTCAATCAAGCGCTCCGTTTAAAGAAGCAGCTCAGAGGCCCCGCCCCCTCCACAAAACTCATCTGATACAACACAACGAGAGCTGGAGGAATCAAAGACACCGACTGCACGGTCCTCCGTTACCGCTGGAGCAGCACCACCACCAATCCCGCAGCACGCCTCCAGCTCTCTTTATCAAAGCACGAAAACAATAGCGGCTGGAAAGGATCGAGAGGAATATATTACCCTCTTAACAGAACAATGAACGCGGGCTGATTTCTCAGGTAAGCCGCGCGCCCCGCTCCGTTATGTTAGCAGCGATTTGCGAACGCAAGATATTATAACTCTGAAATCACGGCGATGAGTAAATGTCAGATATGTTGTTGGGATATGTTTATTTTCCTGCGTGATTGTTTTTTTTTTGTTGCGCTACATCCATTCTCGCCGTCATTTACTCCACGTTGCTCTGTCGTCTCTGTGGACACAATGTAAGAAAGAGACGCGATATGAGATTGTTTGAGCCTGTGATCCAGCTGTGCAGTTTTGCAGTGATGGCTGCACAACATCTGAGTGCTTTTGCTTATAAACCCTGTGTTCGCGTTCAAAACGCACGCAGTGTTGAGTTCAGTGTGCTTCATATTCACAACCCTTCCCCTCCGTGTTCACTGGCGCTTCGTTTGCTCTGCATGCTGAAGTTCAATTAAATACCTCAAGGCAGCCCTCAAGTGCAGTCTGATGGTGTCTATCTACAGGATATGCAAAACCCTTTATCTGCCAGGTGAGCAGACTGGGGAGAACATGTGCTGGTTGGGTGGTAGGGGTGGAAGTTTTAAATGAATAGAGCTCACTTCCAGATTTCAGTACATGCATGCTTTCTTAGGATGACCATAAATGGAGACCTAATTGAAAGGGAGTGTTGATTTCTTGGTTACTTATATTATTTATATATATATATATATATAATTATGTAATTATAACTTGTATGTGCTGTGTGTGTGTGTTTGTATATATGTATATATTTATGTGTGTATATATATATCTATATCACGTACACACAAATGTTGGTTTTTGTGATTTATGGGGACTCTCCATGTATGTTTTTTTTAAACATTGCAATTTTTATTACTTTAAAATCTGTATATAATGTGTGTATGTATGTGTGTGTGTGTGTATGTATGTATATGTGTGTGTATATATATATATATATATATATATATATATATGAGATAGATAGATAGATTTTAAAGTAGTAAAAAAATATGTATAATATTATATGTATAATATAATGTATAATATTTAAATAATGGATGTACATATGTATATGGTCTATTTGCATCCTTTTGATAAATTCTGTATGATTTGTGCAGCTGTTGACACATCATATGTTAGTGATGTGTGATGTGCTTCTCCTCTGGCGATAAAAATGTATTGTTGTTAAATTATTTTATATAGTTACATCAGAAATTGTAGAAGACTATGAAGGGTGGATGCAAGTATAGGTGTCTAGGTTTGTGTGTGCATCTGGCTTAGTGGCCGAATCTAGGCGATTTTCCAGCATGACAAGAACAACAGGCAGTGTGACAGACTCGATCCAGATGAAGTCACAAGAACAATGGGACATTTTCTGCAGTAGAAAAAAATGTCTATAATGGGAAGTGGTGTCTAGAGACTATGGATGTGGTTTAAATGAGATGTAGCAGAACAACAAGACTAGATACAAAGCCTACATTGTGCTAAAAGCACAATCACATGTACATACTGCAGACTAAATAAGGCAATGCTTTTTAAATCAAATTAATCTGTTAAGTATTGTCATATACAGCTATTTAATTCCTGGCATTTATACTGAATGCAGTGCTTGTTAGTGCTTTGTGTGCACGGTGATGTCTGTATCCTCAAGACTACAACACACTTGCGTTAACGTAGCTCATGGGTTTTGAGATTTCCCGATTCCAGGCCAGCTCTCAGAGGATAGACATCTACATATGAAAACACTGGCTGTAGATGCTATAGGATTGCTTTTGGAGTTCATTTTTCAAATGAAACCGGACACATATAGGCTGTATTGTCCGCTATTAGGTCGGATAAAAGTTTCAGACATGTGGCTTATTGACCGTCACCATATCTTGCAGTTCCTGATCAATGATCTTGCGGGATTTTATGTCGTATAGATTAAGTGGGGTCAATGGAACATTAGGGCCTTTTGCACCACAGGAACCTTTTTATACCCAAACTAATTGTGGAGCTACACACTTTTCGGCATGTTATCATCGCAGAAACTAGGAACTCCTACTCCAGAGTAGGGACTATAAAGCACTGATTGTCCAAACGCACGCAAAACACCAGCTACACAACATTTTTAAAATGCCACAAACATGGACAGTGATAATGACATTTACCGGTGGTCTGCAGTGTTGTGTTCTTTTCTAAACTTTTCTGATATGGAACACTGCAAGTTGTCATAAAAATGTCTTTGCCCAACTTTTTGCTTTTTCAATTGTGTAAATTGCATGCTTATTGCATTCCATCTCCATTATCACGAAACCCACAACACATCAATAAAAGCAGTCCTCCATTCAAGTTGCAAATAGACATCGCTACAAACCGCTTCAGAGTACCTGCTGCCGGGGCAAATACAACCAGAAAAATGGCCAGAGGAAAAAAATTTTTTAGGAACTACCTTACTGCCTAGTTTCTAGAAATATGTTCCTGGAAGTATGATCCTTGGCCTAAGTTCCTAGAACTACGTGTGCAAAAGCACCTATTGTTATATTTTAATAGTTTTCAGATCAGAGTTCTTGGGTGCTCTATATGTTCAATATCCACATGGACTGAATTGGATTGTAATATTGTCTTATGTATTACTTCTTTTTTCAGTCCTAAACACCTCTTACTCATCCTTTTTCTTTCTCTTTTAATCTTCCTTGTCTTGAAATGGCCATAAGGATTTTGTTTTGCATGTTGAATGAGACATTGTCACATGGCAGACTTGCATTTTTCTTTTGTTTTTTGAAGCAATGGAGCAGTCTTTGTTGTGTGGGTGTTTTTCACAATTGAAAAAAGAGAACAGCGGAGCAGCAATCAGGTTGAGGTAATTAGAAAAGGCAGCAGGGTGAAGAACTTCAGCACAGCTGATTTGCAGATTTAATCAGTCATAAGTCATTACATCCCGATGTACACAAAGAATATCAGGCAAATGTAATTACCACACCATATCCGCTGTAACCTTAACCTGCCAAACAATAAAATCACTTAACTAGTACAAGGTCATTTCAGAAGGACAGCGCAAACGTCAGAGCTGGAACTGACGGCGTAATGGATGTTATTACACGCTGGCTAAAATCTCAGTTCTTCAGTGTTAAGGACCAAAGGTTTTGTTGGCTATTTGAGCACAATTTGTCCTGCCATTTAGTGGTGAAGCTACCCATTTGTTGAGGCGTGCAACACTAGTGTTTAGCACAGTCTTGTATCTACTGAGGGCAGCTTTAAAGGGAACAGTTCACTCAGAAATTAAGTTTGTTTGTCTTAGAACACCATTGAAGATATTTTTGTTTGTTGAACTTCTACACAACCAAAGGTTTAATGGATCAAAAAGTACAAAAAGATGTTCTAAAAAAGGAATCCACATGAATGGAGTGATTTATTACTTGCATGTGCTTTAAGTGAAGAAACCGAAATCTGTTTTGTTACGTTAACAAATATATTCATTTGTATTTCAAATAGGAATAAAAACCATATAGCTTTGGAACGACATGACTGTAAGTAATTGATGTTGTTTGGAAGTTGGCAGGCTGTTAAAATGAGAACGTCTGAGATTTGTATTTGTGAGCTTCATGCCATTTTGTCTTAATAAAAGAACACTTAAAGTACCGCAAACGGTCATACTGTTGTCTTATATTTTGCCAACAAATTTCTCAAACACAGCTATATTCTGCTTTGTTTTTGTCTCTGAAATATTCAGTGCTTATTAATTCTGCATGAAGAAGAAACCAACGTCAAAACATTATTTTCCCTAGTTTCTTCAGTGTTGTGTGCAAAAGAAAACGCTGTGATTAATTACAAACCTCCACGTTGTTGTAAAATAAGCTACAGGCATCAAACCGGGGTAAAAAGATGCACATGAACCAAGTGAAATCATAATGCATATTAATATATGAATATTGTCAATTCTTATGCTTGGAATTGTGCCTTTTGGTTATTTGTAGGCTTTGTAGGACATGCCTGTTAAAAAGGTTTCTGATACCTCTTTGTTGTATATTCCTTCTGGTGTCCCCGCTTCAGCTCTCTCTGTGTGGTACTGTACTGATTTCGCTGCCTGTTTTATGTAATGTGGCAGCCACATTTGTCAACATGCTCTTATGCCTTCTGATAAATGGAGTGTCAATGTTTGTCTATTGAGTTTGAGTCTGGCTGCTCAGTTGATGAAAATTGAGTTTTATGCTCAACAGTGCCCAGATTCGCACAATGGTGTGGTCGCTGTAGTCTTTGGGTTTATTTACACTTGTGTTTCAGTTCTCTCTGGTCTTTTTGTCTGATTTTTATGAAATGATATTGATTCTTAAATTGCAAGAATCGATTAGTTCAGCTAGTCTAACTGTTGTGCTGTAGTTGTTTGTTTGTTTGTTTTTAATCTGAGACCGTTTCTTATCAAAAGTATAATTATTTTAATATAGTATTCAACAATTAATGTGGAGTGACCAATTGCTGTAGCCCTTCGGTTCAAGAGGAATGTGGACTGATAATTTCCTTCACTTTAATACCAGTTTCAGCTCGAAATAACATGAATAAACATCTTAATTTTTACTGTTCTTTAATGTTTATTTTTTGTTTCAATAAATCCAGCATTTACATGTTTATATAAAAAAAAAAAGAAAAAAAAAGAACACAAATTACGATATTTAGCAAAGAAGTATTCTCGTAGCATCGCAAAAGTGAGGATGAGTCACTGATGTCACATGGCTCTCTGATATCATCAAAAATATCTTAATTTTAAAGATGAATGTCTTATGGGTTTGGAATGACATGAGGGTGAGTAATTAATGACAGAATTTTAATTTTTGGGTGAACTAACCCTTTAATAGTTATGTAGTACCAACTGACTCTCATGTGTATATTTTATTTATTCATGTGTAATTTTTTTTTTTTTCTTGAGAAAATGTGGCATGTACTGTACTTGATGTATCCAAAATAATCAATATCAACTCAGATCGCATCACAAGCTTTTGACTCGAATGAAATCATGAAATTTGCTTAAAAACCTAGTCTAAAGGCGTAAGAATCCAGTTAAAACCTGATTTGACGAGTTTTGACACATTTTTTGCTAACTTGCCAAACATCCAAAACAATGCTGTGTTTTAGGCTACACACACTTGTTGTCTATGTATATAACATGGTATTTTACCAGCAGATAACTTAACAAAGAGCTTAGAAAATGTGTGAAGTGAACACAACTTTTGGAAACATTTTATATTTGCAGTTACCTTATATGTTGCTAATGGTGCATAAATGACATGCTACACCTTTTAATGTAACAAAATGGCACACATGTGTAATACTGACTTAATATCTTATTGCATTAGTAACCATCTTGATTACTTCGGCTAGCATTTTTATATGCAGTCTTGTTAACCGAAATGTGGTAGACATGGTTTAATTGGTCACTCTGTATCTCATAAAATGCCAATGCTTATGGCATTTCATCCAGTCTGACTTACAGTATGCTAATTATAGTCCCATGGAGCACCCTGAGGTTAAATGTACTGCACAGTGGCACAAAAGAACAGGCTAGATCTTGATCACCGTAAGTCTTGAGTTCCTGGGTCACCGTTGCTTGGGTTTAGACTTGAGCTTCTGCGTTAACCTTCAAGCTACAACCCAAGGTTCGCCATATATGACGCACAGAGAACAATGAGCTGTAAGTACACAAATCTGAACTTTTGATTCCTTTGTAGTTCGCTTGCGGCTGGTAAAGCATTACGTTCATATGAACATGTCTCGACAATTTCAGGAGCTGAGCACATCTAAAAGCTCAGAACTGAAATGAAAAGCTCCTGCTGTTGTAAACTCTGGAAAGAGACTTCTAAGGACTCAAACAGAAAAGAATCATTGCATGTTTACAATGTATTCTTTCCCTTCTCTGAGGTTGTGCGCTATACTTTTATTAGAGTGAGATTGAGCCGTTGACTGTCTCATTCAAATCCCACACTTTGAGGAAATATGATAAAGGAGTCTCTGTTTGAATTCAACACTGTGCTGTTTGTGGCAGTGAATCATAGTCTCTCTCTGGTCTTAATGCAAGAAGCGTGATTGTCAGTCATTTCCAGGCTTTGACATTTCCGTCTGTTCTTTGAGATTATCTCTATTCTACGTCTGTATTCATTGCGAACACTGTTTAGAGGAATTTCTTGATTCTCCATAGCCAAGCATATTACTTTTGGTGTGAGTACAAACATTTCATTGTTTTTGTTTTTTTGTTTTTCTTTTCACGAGGACATCAATATTTTAGCATATAGTTTTTTTTATTTAACTGCAAATTCACTATAATTTTAGTGTATGAAAAGTAAAATGTGTGGGAGCGAAAAACCTGTCAAACTTCAACACCAAACTGAAAACCTTTACTGAAAAATGCATAAACGCTTATTAATTCAAGCATGCACCAAACAAATGAAAGATTTATTAATCTAAATAAAACATAGCATCTTTGAAAACCTGAGCTCCTTGACTGAGTATGCTGAAGTGTCATCTTCTGTTCTTCATCACTTCACTCTTTTATGAATTCTTCAGGTTATGCTGTTATTAATGTTTTAAACGCAAATCTTTAATGGCTTTATGTAAGTGTCTTAACTGAAGTGTTTAATTATCATGATATTTTTTTTTTTATATTGTCTTTGTCAGTCACAGGCTTGTATTTTCTTTAGAAATACCAAAGGCTAGATGCAAAAGACACATAGAATGAAGTTTGAACAATTTTAGTTTCATTTAACAAAGATTTCTGGTGAAGTTTAACAATTCCTGATACTTGTTATTGTATTACATTAATGTGATTAATTGAATTGTTCCATCCAAAACGTGAAAATCTTGCATATTGAGCATCCTAATCTTCACATACTGTGTCTTCAGCAGTTTTTTAAATGCAGCTCTCTTAAAATATTATAAACCTCAGTTAAAGAGCATAAAGTTCCTGTTAGGATTAGTATATTGAGAGAGAGAGAGAGTGAAAGGCCTGATTATATTACTGTAATATTCGCAGTGTGAGTGGAAAATGGGTCAAAATGAGTCAACGCATTTAAATGTTTTACTTAACGTTATACTCTTGTGCAATAGGCTACTTGTTTCTAAAGAAGTACTGTCAAAATACTGGTATATTTATTGAGATTTTTTTTTGTTTGTTTTTTTTAATTTTGCCTTACCGAAGTACTGGTACTTTTGACATGTCTACAAATTTGACTTGAGTTGGTTCAGTGCATATTTCCTTGTTTCAGTCACAGTAATGGACGGCTCGGTGGCTTCACGCTCCACAAGCCACCGAGCCGTCCATTACTGTGACTGAGGGATGGATGGCTCGCTCACAGGCCTGTGTATCGTTGCTTTACACTGCTCTCTGTGGTGCTGTCTAATGGGCTGTCAGGTGTCAGGGGCAGCCGCTGCATAACCCCAGCCAGACTCTGGCCCAGGGGAGACAGGAGTGTAATTTCAGATGACAGGCAAACACTGCAGGTTCTGGGCCAGACCTCTAAGCGCCAAGAGGGTAAATTTATCTGGGGTGGGCTTTGGACCTCAGTGAAATTGAATGAACTTCAATTAGAAGTACACAAAGCAAGTGTAATTGAGTCTAAGGGAAAGCTTGTAAGCCCCTGAGCTGGGTGTGAGCTGGTCGCTGTGGTGGCATGTTCAGGTAATTGCTAATTCTGCAATGTCCAAAATACTATGCACAGATGACTTGGCTTGCAGACATAGCAAGTTTGTGATCAAGGATACAATGCCTACACTGCTTGTAGACTGTAGTGGGTGTGATTTATGATTCTGTACATCTGGGCCAAAAGACCAAAATATCATTTCAGCATAGCAAATTTATGACTGATCTGAGGTTAGCTTAGATTTTTTTTAAAATAGTGCTTTATTTGATTATTTTAATACATGCATACATAAATGGGTCAAAGATGTCCCAATTTGGTGTCTGCAGTAAATTACATTTGCAGAAGTGATTTTCTTTTATATGCATGGGAAGCATATTAAATGCAAGTAAAGTATCTGTTTTCAATAACCTTATGAAAATAAAATGTTAAATTTTGAGTAAAATTTTACTGACTTTAAAACTTGCTGATGAATGAGTACAACCTTGGTTTTAAGTTCACTAGCAAAGATTGGTAAAATTGAATTAAAGTGAATTCGTTTTCATTTCACCTAAAAATTCTTGGAAACACACTAGGGAACACTTATTTACTATTAACTACTACTTTTCCCTCAAATTAAAAATTTTCTGCTAATTAATAGTTAGTAAGGTAGTTAAGTTTAGGTATTGGGTAGTATTAGGGATGTAGAATAAGGTCATATAGAATAAAGCATTAATATGTGCTTAATTTCTACTAACAAATGGCTTATATTCTAGTAATATGCATGCTGATAAGAAACTTAAGAGACCCTAAAACAAAGCGTTACCAAATTATTTTTCTGATTATGCCTGACAAAATGTCTTTTCTTTGTATATGAACCCCTTCTTCATCTATGACTTGCACATATAAAATAAAACATATGCATGTTATATTAAAAATAAAGTACTAATAAACAGATTTTAGTAGGTTTATTTATTTTTTCTCTTAAACTCCTAATTGATAGTAAGTAATGCAGCTGCTATAGTAGTTAATTTACAAACACTAAGCTGTAGTGTTACCAAAAGTTTTATTATTATTATTGTTTTTCCCTGTAAATTTTACAGGAACGTAACATTAACCATTTAACAGGTTTTTACCGTAGCATTTTCAGTTTTTTACTGTTAAAATCAAGGTCTGTTGTTGAACAGCCAAAATGTATACACTTCTGACCACATGTTAGTGTAATTATATCAACCTGTCTTCCAACCAATATGCCTGTATAGGTCCTTTGTCCAAATACATGAAATCCTACCCATCAGAGCGTATACTGCAAATGCGCCCTTATCGGCAGCGGGTCATTTTTTTTCTGTTAGTGTTTTGTACTCTTTTATCTGTGTCATAATTTGGGTTTCATGTAGCTCAGTTGGTAACGCGTTGTGTTACACAATGATTTGTACTTTATGTATTAGATCCTAAGATGCTCATACAATGGATATGCACCATAAATCATGATTTTGCACGTTTTCTGTAAGGCGTAGGTTTAGGAGTGGGTTAGGTTGGGCCATTCATACGTATTACACCTTGTATCATGTTCAAATTACTGTGAGATTGGTGTAAAAAGTCCACACCTCGCATTTTAAAAAAACAACACTAATTTTGATTGGGAATGATAGTCATATGTCATTTCATGACGACAGACGCAACACGAGACTGTCATAATTTTTACGCATGCCAGAGGGGGCTTGCCTTTAAAGCGTAAATCAAGGCCATAATATGGTGCTTGCACAAACGACCTATAGGGTAGTTTTTTTTGTTGGAGGACAGGCTCAGCATTTTCAACTTTTTAATTTTTGCTTTCTTCATGTTTCATTAGGTACTTTTTACATGCACAAATTTGTATAAAAGTAGAGCATAAAGTTCCTTTTAAAAGTAAAGTACTGCAGACATAATTACCATTTTTGCCATAATGAGATATCTCAAAAAACAGCTGACATTCAAAGGTCAGAAGTTCAGCAGTCTCCTCCTCTAGTCAGTTCATAACATGAGGTTCATTCACATCATGGCACATGGCACATCTTTTGAGAAAATAGTTGGATTCAAGCTTTATTTATGTTTTTTTTTTCTTGTTGATCAAATTATTTCAAATCTACACCGTTTATCTGATAGAAATTTAATTCAGATTGAGCTCAGCTGAATAGATTGAGGCGTTTACATGAAGGCTTTTCAGTCAGATTGAACCATCAATTCGATTAAAAAAACAATTATTTGGGTGCATGTAAACATAATATTGCTATTTAAATGTACAACAGTTTTCGCTTAACCACAAATCCACTGTACAAAACAGAAGAATCTATTGCAAAATGGCTTGATACATTTTTTTTTTTTTTTTGCATTTGCTCAATACATCTGCATGTCTTTGGGCCCAGGAGTTATCAGATCAGTCAGTTGGCAGCATGCTCTGAAGGTGTGGTTAATGGGGTCAGACATTTCTGTTTGTCAATGCATGCACAAGCTCATATACCTGCCTGTTCACATGTGTGCACTTGCAGAGACGATGTTTTTCGAGTGTCTGTTGTGACAAAGAGTCTTTTTTTTTTTCTTGCACATTAGTTACTTTTATGATGCTTGATATGGCGACCCAGTTTGATTGAAGTTGATATTTGTAATCAAATAAGCTTTATTAATTATACCTATGCCAACCAAGCAGACGCTATTGATATGGGAATGCTGATGGATTTCTCCAGGTATTACAGTCCTCCCTGATTACAGTAGGCAGGAGTGTTACATATTTCACCTTGACGCGTCTTGAGGAACTTGTCATGTGTTGGCTGGATGACAGTCTGTGCTGTGTGAAGACCTTTGTTCCTCCCAGAAATCTATTGAGAAGCGATCATCCTGCTGTTAGCGGAGGTAGAACGCTGTCTTTGAGATGCAGAGCTCTCAGTAATTTGTGAGCGACGACTACTGGGAAGATCAGTTTGTACTTCCTGCAAACTTTTCTTCAGCTCTGTGTTTTTTGACATTCATTTCATTTGGCCTTTACCATTCTGTTTCTAGAAATACCCGTCTTATCTATTTCCCTGTATGGCACGGTTAGATAAGGCAACTGAGATGATTACATACCACTGGGTTAATGATTTTGTTGTTTAAAAGTATTGTTAAATTCTGAATTTATTTATTTTGGTTTATTTTCATAACATAAAATGGTCCCACTTTATATTAAGTGTCCCTAATACCGGTGTACTTACATTGTAACTAGATGTGTATCTAGTATGTAACCACAGTGTAAGTACACATTTCTACATAGTATCTACAGATGAAGTATTTCTGTAACTACACACATGTAACAACCCTCAGAATGGTGTGTGTAAGTACAAATGTGTAACAGGACATTGGTAAAAACACTTTTTTCACTTCAGTAAGTAGTCATGTAACAGGAATTACATAGCTATATTATAACTGGAACAGGGGGTAGTCAGGGGGTGTAGTTGGGTAGGTTTAGGGATATGTAAAGTGGGTGGAGTTGGTGCACCTCTGTAATACCAGTGTATA
>JAUMHE010000056.1:5247967-5265190 GCA_032359235.1 Enteromius mattozi
CATGTGATATTTCAGTTTTTCTTTTCTAATAAATCTGCAAAAATGTCAACAATTCTGTGTTTTTCTGTCAATATGGGGTGCTGTGTGTACATTAATGAGCCATTTTAGCAAATGGCTGCAATATAACAAAGAGTGAAAAATTTAAGGGGGTCTAAATACTTTCCGTACCCACTGTATATACTTCCTGAAATAATGCAAGTAGTCACTGTTTGTCTTGGTGAATGCATAAACAGGAAGGACAACAAAATATTGCATCTCTTAGCTATTTGTGCTTTAGGCCTAATTGACCTGCCTCTGCCTATTATGCAGTTTAATGCTAATGATACAACAATATTGACCTCAACTCTGACTCTGACTTTTTCTGTTCTTTTTTTTTTTCTTTCACCTGTGTATTTGAATATTTCTGTTGTATAGAGCATTG
Organism: Enteromius mattozi; assembly: GCA_032359235.1. Classification (NCBI taxonomy): domain Eukaryota; kingdom Metazoa; phylum Chordata; class Actinopteri; order Cypriniformes; family Cyprinidae; genus Enteromius; species Enteromius mattozi. The sequence continues at coordinate 5,248,389 of JAUMHE010000056.1, forward strand.
CTAAAATTAAATGTTTTCTTCATTGTTCAAATATCTACTAAATATTTGTATTTATTTGCTTTTAAAGAGAAAGCAAATGCCTGTATCGCAGTGAAGTTTAGTTTGACACCTGCTTAAAGCTGTGAAATTGAACAGGTTCAGCTAAGCTTTGCACACGTTTTTTCATGCAAAACTGCAGTGCAGGTCCAGAATGAGTGCTGTACTACTTCCTCACACAATATTAATTTGTCTGAAGCCATTGCAGAAGATGTTTCTAGGGAATGCACTGCATGTGTTTGTTGTTGCTTGTGCGTTTTAGTGTGTGGAGAGAGTGGCTTGCATAATGACCTGAAAGAGCTCTGGGAAGTCACCCGGTTTGATGGGTCTTGCGAGTCTAATGAATATTGTAAAGGATGTACCCTGTAACTCCCACGCTTCTCTCTGCTCCTTCACTGCCGTTGCCCCTTGTTATGTCCTTCCCTCTATTTGTACACTCTCTCTATTTCTGTCTATTTGCTTCTTTTACCGTGTCTTGGCCCAGTCGTATAGTCTTGCACTTGGGGTTTTCTGTGTGTTTATGTCTGTCAGTTTCAGCTCACACTTTTTTTGTTCTACATTAGACCATATCCTGTTGTGGCTTCTGTGTAACTGTGTAAGGAATTGATCATGTAGTTTACTTGTGACAGCAGCCTCAACATCTCTCCATTTTTATATAAAAACACCATTTTTATGTTATATTGATCCCATTGTCATTCATTTTGCCTTGCACTTTAGTATTGCATTGTTAATGTATTTCCACCTTTTCTCTTAGTACTTTCACGTTACACTTGCGCTGTTCACTGATGTGAAAATCCTGTCACACTCTCCCACGCTGTGCTCTCTTAAAAAACATGCGTGCACACACAGACAGAGACACACACACAGAGCTAATTCTTCTGAATTATTGAAAAAATCTTAACATGTTTTCATTGAGAACTTCAGAGGAAGTTGACGGGTTTAATCGGAGAAGAATTGCTCAAGTCATTGTGAAACACTGTCTGGATTTCAAGCCAGTAAATGGGAATACTATTTTCGTTATTACTGGCAAGGCATTTATAGCCTTTCATCAGTACTAGGTCACTTTCCTTTCATCAGTACTAGGTCACTTTTATTTCAGTGGGTAAAAAGGGTCTTAAAACACATGGTGACTACTCTGCCTGTAAGGTCCATATTCTTACAACTTATTTAAATCACAAGTTGTATTTGTGTATTAGTCATTTGTTCTTCTTCAGAACACAAATTAAGATATTTTTGATGAGACCTGAGAGCTCTCTGACCTGCATAAACAGCAACGTAACTGAAATGTTTCCAGGCCCAGAAACGTAGTAAGAACATCATAAAAACTGTCCATGTGACAATAGTGGTTCAACCACACTTTTACAAAGTTACAAGAATGCATTTTTTTGTGTGCAAAAATAGCCTAACAACTTTATTAAACAATTCTCTTCTCCAAGTCACATCTTCCTCTTTATCGAGAGTGCCTCTGCACATAAACAATGCTTGAACGTGATGCTGCTGACGTGGAATGACGGTGAAGAATTGTTAAATAAAGTCATAATTTTTGCTTTCTCAAAGCTTCAGAAAATTGCTAAATCCTTTTTTCTCGGATTTCATGAAATCTTAATGTGTTTTGAAGATGACCGAAGGTCTTACTGGTTTGGAGCAACATCAGGGTGAGTAATTAATGAAAGAACTTTTATTTTTCAGTGAACTATACCTTTAATTCAACACTATTTTTTCAATGTCTGGCGTTGTCCTACAGCTGGCTTGGTGTAATACCTTGCTGTGAATACTTGTTCTTTTGTCTGGGTGTGTATGAATGACTAAAAGAGGGAAGTAAGGCTGAAGCACAGGAAGTGTGTTGAGTGATAGCTTTTACTTTGTGTCATGCTGGTTGATAGGTTGGCTGGTAGGATGGTTAGTCAGTCTCCAAATGTGAGAAAAAATCCAGATTTGGGGATGCACAATTTTGGGGGTGTATAATTTCATATTCAATTTGTATTTCACAATATTTTTTAAAGCTTTCTGAGAAATACACAACACACAGTTCTGTAATCTCAACACAACACCTCCCGAATAACCCTGTGAATCCTGCATAATGGAAGCTTTGCTCACCTCAGCCATTTTAACTCCTACAGTGGAATGTTTTGTTGAAGATGATGACATTGTTCTCAAGTGTTCTGTGCAGCTCTAAATGAGATGAATTTAGAGACCAAGCTTCATGACTGTTACATTTGTCCAGTAACTGACAGAGAATCTCTCTTTAAAAGCACCACTAGTAAGGATTGTAGATTCACTAATCCATTATTGGACAAAGAGTCCAGATGTTATTGTTTGAGAAGTTGGCCACTGAGGATTTATTTTGTCCTGCTAAACCAGCAGCATGTTACTGTCACAGTCAGCACTGTGGTGTATTGAAGTTGGGGAATCCGCTACACTTCCTCTTTCAAACTAGACCTTCCTGCAAAAGTGTATTACAAAACCAAAAAAAAGTCCAGTCTGTGAGTGTTTGTTCTAAGGAAGAGACTTGTGAAATCCAGAGGCATGTTTTAGTTAGACGCTTATTGAGTGGCATCACGATTCATTGGGGGGGAATGCTTTTTTTTTAAGCTGTTTTTGTGATTTTACTGAAGGAGGCCGTGTGAGCAGCTAAGACCAGTAGACCAGCTTATGCTGGTTTAAGCAGCATTTCAGCAGGGATGATTCAAGTTTCCTCTCGGAAAACTGTTATTGTTTCTAATTGCTGTCGTTTTTTGTCTTGCAGGGACAGACGAATTGTTTGAGGATAAATGGGTTCAAGGAAATAGGAACTACAGCGTGGTATGTGAACTTTTTTTTTTTATTTTTTTTTTTTTGTTTTTTTTTTGCCTGTGAGGGTTGTATTTAGGGCTCGGGTTAGGGGATAGGAAATATGATTGGCTCAATATTAAAACCAGCCTAAAGTTATGTATTTGAACTGAATGTTCACATTAACAAGCTAGAAAACATAATGTGATTTGTATATATTTGTCAGTCATGCGTAAATGAAATGGGTAAGAAACAGATAAAACTTCTGCGCTCAAAAATCATTGCGTAGTTGTATTACCTATTTTCTTATCTTTGATTTTATTTAAATTATATTTTCAAAGGTGCATTTAATCTGCATAAATCTGTTCGCTGCTAAAATTACATTCATTCAATAAAAAAAATATAACATGGTTAAAAAAGGCTAAATGTGGAAAAAGCAATATTCATTTAATTAAAATGTTTATACTGAATGTTTATTATATAAACCAGGTTATTGCATATTCAAATGCAGTTTATTAATTCGATTACAGAAAACATACCTGTTTTTCTGGCTGACAAATATGCATTTTTGGTTTTTTTTTCCTCCACAAATAGACTATAGAAAGTGTGTTATGACAGCAGGTGTTCTCATGTCTAAATTGAGATCTGCAGTTAGAGAATAGTGAAACGATACAGAAAACTAACAGTGTATCATGAGTGGTCTCAGGGGGCTGTTTTCTCAAAAGAAAAAGAAAACTGACATGAGAGGATGTTTTTCCTGTTTTTGACAGAATTGGTTACTGTCTAGGTTACTGTGTCTGTTCTATGCTGCTTGTCAAGTGCATACTTTAGACTAAAACTTTTAAATATTTGAAAAACTTTTAGATACACGAAATCAATAATAAATCGTAATGAATATTTGTTTGCTATTCGTTTGATTGATGCATAAGACTAAACTGGCTCTAAAGTAATTAACTAACTTTACGTACCAGGGAATGACATTGGGTAAACATTCTTTTACTGTGACTCAGGATAGTAAATTGTTATAGATTACAAGATGGTGTGTATGTGCAGTGTTGGGGGTAGTGCATTACAGGTAAAGTGAGTTAATCAGGTAACTTAAAGTTATAGTGAAGTATAGTAGTAAGTAACTAGTAAAGTAATGCATTACTTTTTAGTAATAATTAACTGCACTTTTCTATGTGTTGACTGACAGCTCTCGCGTTGCCATGTTGAGAGAAATAGGAGTAATTATATTCATCTCACCTGTACAAAAACAGATTCCGTATTACTGGAAATTAATAAAGTCAAATGCAAACCAAGTAGTTTACAAACTTGCAATAATTTAAATGTTAAATAAGACAAAAATCATTGATGTATTTAATACTAATTTATTAACCCTTGTCTTTGCTACTGGACATCGATGAAAAATGACACATTTGTGTTTCATTTTTACTGTGGAATAGTGTTACTTTCTTCTCATGTGTCATTAATACATTAATATGTATGTTTAAACGATTGTTGAATCTCAAATTAACACAAGAGTTAAAGGAATAGTTCTCCCAAAAATTAAAATTACTCCACAATTTACTCATCCACAAGTCAACTAAGGTATATAGAGTTTTTAAAAAAAATGTATCCTGGCTCTTCAAAGATTGGTAATGCTGGTGAATCTAACCATCGATCTGCTTCAGAAGACACGTTAACCTAAGAAAATCATATACACCTAGTATGGCTTGGGGGTGACTAAATTATGGGATAATTTTAATTTTTGGGTACACTGTTCCTTTTAAGAGTTCTTAATTTTCAATTGAAAATGTAAACTTGTGTTTAGAATATTGTAGTGGTCAACTTAACTCAAAGCTAGTGATCTGTAGCTGAAATTGTGTTATATAGTTAACCATTCCTGTCCTGTTGTAGGCCTCCTGCTGACCCTTCTCCACTTGGGTCTGGAGTGCAGCGGCGTGTGGCCGAGAGGACTTCTGAAAGATGAAGTCTAGTCTGAAAAAATGGCGACGGCTCACCCTCGGCCTCATGCTGGCCTGGGTGCTGCTGTTCCTGGCGCTCCTCTCCTACTTCATGGAGTCCCGAGTGGACGACCCGCACTCAGCGGCTGCTCTCTCCTACACGGACACACGCCGCCTCACCTCGCTGCAAGGCAACCCCCGCACCATTATGGCCACCCATCTGGGGCTTGGCACCTCCTCAACCCCCCCAGCCTCCAGCAACACCCAACATGAGAAAAGCCAGGAGGAAAACCCCAGCGCTGACCCCCAGCCCAGTCCGCTCAGCCAGGAGGCCTACCCCTATCCCGACCCTCAGAGCCTGGCCGCATGGTCTGCATTCGGCACCCAGGACGTGGGCTCCAGATCGGCCGCTGTGAGTCGCAACCGTGAAAGACAGGAGTATAATCAGGATTCCCCTCAACAGGATGAAGAAGAGGACGAGGAAGAGGTGGTGGGAGGGGAAGAGGAAGATGAAGAGGAGGAGAGAGACGAGGGCAGGAGGAGGAAGACTAAACGGGTGGCTGTTCGTGTTGACTCTGACCCGGATGAGTACTACGTTCCCAGGTCGAAATCCGTAGTGCGCAGCCTGTGGAAAGGGAGTTTGTCTGTGGGCATGCTCAGTCCTCGCCTCCAGAGAGCTATGAAGGACTACCTGAGTAATAATAAACACGGAGTGGCCTACATGGGGCACAGGAAAGCGCAACAGAGTGGCCAGCAGGTGATGTGTGAGCTGAAGAAGGGGGAAAAGGTTCGAACTTTGGATGGGGCCGAGATGCCTTTCTCCAATTTGGGCTGGCAGAAGATTGTACCTGCTGTACCTTTAAGCCAGCTCTACAGGCCAGGCTTCCAGACCTGCGCTGTGGTCACCTCTGCAGGAGCCATGCTTCACTCGGGACTTGGCAAGGAGATTGGTGAGTTAAAGCTGAAAAATAAAAGATTTAAATTTAGGAAACCCCTCTAAAACACCCTTAACCTTTATTATTATTATTATTATTATTATTATTATTATTATTTTTGCTGTAGGAATTACCTGAAAATAATTATCAGAAAATATTTGAGTGGCTTGTTGGTATGCGTTATAAGTAATTTTTTTTTTTTTACTTGATTTTATGATGCATGTTTATGCTTGTTTCATTGTTTTTGTGTAAATCACATTTGTCTGGGTTGCTTTAGATGCACTATATAAATTAGTAGTAGTAGTAGATCTGCTAATATTGTGACCAGTACAGCATAACCAACAGAGGAAGAAAAATATTATTTTGTCCTAATGTGAGGATGATGATTATAATAACTTTTATTATTAGTAGTATTATTACAGTAGTCAAAATAAGGCTAAATAATAACTGTAGTAGTAACAGCAGTACGTGTAGTAATAAAATTTTTATTATTATCAATATAGAAATACATTTAATACATTTACATTTAAGCTTATTTTATGATCAGTCCTTAAATGTACACATTTAATAACTCGGCTAAATCTCAATATTAACATGCATTTTAAATATTTAGCATATTTTAATGTATATACTGTATTTTATGATGTGATATCTAAATTAACTTGAAGCATTAAAATGTTTTTTTTTGTTTTTATGGTATCTTTTTATTTATTAGTATTGAAGTCTGATGTCTACCTTTCAAGATGTCTTCCATAAAATAACGAATGAATTGCTTGTCACTGATACTGCTTATCAGTATTGTTCAGATTTTTAATAGTGGTTTATTCCTGCATATTGTTTTTATAAAATGAAGGACCCAAATAACCAATTATTTTCTCCAGTAATATAGTTTATTAGTGTGACTGTTTGTGTGTCATACTGTTTTGGATGTGCCTCATTCAGTCAGATTTCAAAGTCATAATTATTACTTTTTTTTAAAAAAAGGAGAAATTGTCAAATGCTTAATATTTCCTTTTTTTATGCTTGAGGTTGCTTGTGACCTTTACCATCATAGTTGCTTGAAAACCAGAATAGCTGTTCTCGTTTAGTCTGTTCAGAAGAGTCTCCTCATGATTTGAAACTAGCCTGTGAAGAGAGGCCTTGTGTTCTCACTCTCATTCTCTTCACTTGTGGTTTTTTGTTTCTGTGGTGATGCCAGTTTCTTTGAAAGGGTCAGTGGGATGACGATGCCCTTTACGGTTACATAACCACAAGTATCACAGAGCACACAAAGAGCCCAGATTCTTCCTGCTTTGGCATCTATGGTGGCAGAGCGGTAGTGGGCACAGAGGATGGGTTTCCATGGTGATGGCACAGCTTTTGTTGTTTCTCAGGATAATGGTGACTGTGCCGTCTCATGAAGGCATTTGGTATGATGAGAAAATAGTTTCACAATCATTTGCAGAGTAGATGATTTCGAACCATCTTTTCTATCACAATTCTAATTACATTTGTACTTGTACTCAAGGGCTTCCTCTCTCTCTCTGTCTAGCTTCATAATTGCACTAAATATCACTAAATTTCCCTTGTGGGGCAATATCTTTTACTTCAATATTTATATTTCATTGCTATTATGATAGAGCTAGTAGCATTTGTGTATACAGTATTAGGCTATTAGTTCATGCTGTTATAAAGGTGAGACATAACTATAGATCCTATCGTTTTTATTCTGCCAGATTTTTCTCTTAGTCTATTAATCTGCATTTTAAGTCATGTCGAGTAGAGACTTTTTTTTTTATTATTCTGTACTGACATACATTTGAATGAGACGGATTATCAGAAAGGAAAAAATTTACACAAAGCCTATATTACAAAAGTCTGTTATATGACCTGAGGGATTGAATAAAATTAAATTCTAATTAATCAATTTTATGGAATTTGGTGTACTATTGACCTTTCGCAAAAACCCACCCTACTTAGTTACTGTTGCTATGTACAAGCATTATGACTGGTCAGATCACCCCGTAAATCAAACTGTTCGGGAAAGATCAATTGGGGTGAATTTAGTTTAGCAAAATTAAATGCCATTTTACTAAAATGGACAACAGTTCAAGCAATGGTTCACCCTAAAATGAACATTTGCTGAATTTACCTGCCCTCACTGGCTCTCCAAGGCAACAGATTTGGAGAAATTTAGCATCACATCCCTTGCTCATCAATGTATTCTCTACAGTGAATGGGTGCCGTCAGAGTCCAAACACCTGATTTAAAAACATCTCTATCCACAAACTTCAATCCATCAATTAAAGGGATACTAGACCCCAAAATGAAACTTTTGTCATTAATCACCATGTCGTTCCAAACCTGTAAAAGCTTAGTTTGTCTTCTGAACACAATATATATGTATATATTTTTTAATGAAAACCGGGAGGCTTGTGACTGTCAGTATACTGTGATGTTATGGTGCCAAATTAAATAAAGTCATTATTTTTGTTTTATTTATTTTGTTTGTAGTATTCTCGTAGCTTCATAATGTTATGGTTGAACCACCGACGTCAGATGGAGTATACTGACGATGTCTTTCATAATTTTCCGGACCTTGATAGTGTTATTTACTTGGCAGTCACAAGCCTCTCAGTTTTCATTTAAAATATCTTGCATTGTGTTCCGAAGACGAACAAAGCTTTCACGGGTTTGGAACGACATGGGGGTAAGTGATTAATGACACAATTTTCGTTTTGGGTTGGAGTAACCCTTTAACATCTAGTGAAGGGAAAGTTCAGGAATCCAGAACTTCTTTGTTGTTCATAATTTTACATTATATTGGTTGTTTAGTGGCTAAATGTTGTTGGAACAAGGTTTGCCAAGACCAAACAAATCATTACAGTGTTCATGCCACTGAAGCACTGCACTCTGTAATAGCTGTATGCAGCTGTATTGATTGAACTGCTTGTTACAGTTGTTGGAGAGTAGCAGTATTACTTCACTCACAGTATATAAGCATGAATTGATTTTCCTTCAATTTTAATTTAGGCTGAGGCCAGTTTTGATCAGGTTCTATTCCTCCACAGCCCCTTTAGCCTGTCTATTAAATTCAGCTTGTCTTGTCTAAACATTTCCCATCAGCCGTGCCAACCTAGTGTGCCCTCCAAATATACTCAAGGACGAGCCAGAGAGCCAGCAAAAGCTACAGCACAGCCAAGAGCAGATCTGCCAGAGCTCTCCATGAAAAGCCTGTCTCCGGCTCAGCTCATGAAAACCGTATTATTTTCCTGAACATTCATCTATGCATATTAAAAAATGGCCATTGTATTGTTTTTTCAGTTCCCTCGCAGTGTTTTGTTTGGTAACGGCTCTGTTCACTCTGTTATCAACACTGTAGTTTGTAGTTCATTAACGTTAGTTTTTTCCAGAGAGATTCCAGCTTCGATTCACATTACCACTGCTATCATATGCGATGCTGTGCAATCTCTCAGCTGTTTCCTTCTCTCTTTTTTTGGCTCTAAATGTGTCTACCATCCTAGTCTCAGACGAAACGCCCACAGACACCCACAGTCCGTTTGCTGAATGTCTGATGCATATTGCGAAAGTATTTTCTCTTTCCTGCAAGCTCTAATGTGGTTGTCTTTCTTAACTTCTGAAAGCAAGAGCACGCAGATCAGCATTTAGCGTAAAGTTTGTGGGTGAATTCACAGAGCGCTTCTGAGAAAAACATGTCAAAGATCTTGCAAAAGGTTGTCAGGATGGCGGCATTAAAACTTGACAGATATGCAAACATCCCAAGTATCCCGGAAGTTCTGGGATTCTCCCGTATATTGATAGTAGCTCCCTGATGCCCGCGAATTGGATAAAATATCCCGGGATCTAGACCAAGCGAGCAAGAGCGTGCACGTCAGACATTACTGTATGCATCAAGCATCTTATAATGGAAATCTTAGAATGTGCGCACAAGACTGAGTGAAGGAGAGAGAGTGAGAGAGACCGTGCGTGCATGTGTGCCTGTTCATAGCGCGTGCTAGACAGAGAGCATCCTGATTGGTTTACTCAGCAAAATAAGCCAATCAGCTTTCAGTGTGGGCGGGCTTTTATTTCTTTTCTCGGGGACCTCGGGGAAGTTATCACACAGTTAACACAAAATCAATCTCTGCATTGGCTCTGATTTTGGTCCTCACATTTTGCTCTTTTTAAAAAAACGTGTGCCAACCATCTAAACTTGTAATGAAAAGAGCTTAACTCACTGTTGTCAAGTAAAGCTTTAATTACTCCCTGCAGTTTTCTGGCAAAATAAAAGCTTGAGGGTTTATTGATGGCCTTTATTATAGATTTTTGAAAAGGACCTTTTGTACAGTGCGTTACACAGCTCTAAATGAATGAAAACATCCTGCAAATTTTTAAATCTGAAAGTGCACCATGTATGAAGTTATTGGTCCTCAAAAGAGTCGACTCAATCATTGAATTAAGTCATTAAAAAAAAAAAACGAGTCCCAAGCCGTTTCATGTTGATGTCAAAAAGAAAGGTTAGCATATTGCCTGCTCACTTGTTGGTCTTTTTGGGTTGGTCTGAATGAAAATGCAAATTCATTCTTTGCCACTAGGTGCCGCTTGTGGAGCATGAAAAGCTCACAAACACTGCTTTAAATGAAATCACTCAATCTCTGGAGTGGTTTGGAAAAAAATGCTCTATGGTATTTCCTATTGTCAGTATGGATTTTAAAAAACTGATATTTCGTTCAAAGCAATGTTTCTGTAAAGCAATTGCAGTACCTCAGCAATGCTTTGTGGGCCATCTCTTGGTGCCTTTTGTTTCTTGTGGTATAGTCTAGCTCCAATAAATCCACCTCCAAGAGATGCTTAAAAGTGTTTGTGGTCATATGTCTGTCAGATTGTTTAAGTAGGTGGTACTTTACCAGAATAAGCTGCAATGTGGGCTAAACCTTGAGCTGTCAAAGGTCTGGTTCAATGAGACTAGCCGCGTTTCCATTACAGAGTTGCGCAAAACTTTGGCGATATTTGATGAATCTCGATATAAAAAAAAAAAGTATTGCGAAATTACGGCGTTTCCATTAACCAACGTTATGCGGCTAAAACGTAAACTTTTGCCTCTCGCGATAAGTTAACGAATTTCGGCGAGATTTGAGGGATTTTGGATATTTTTATACAAAGGAGGCGTATGCATCTATCTTCACAGAAGCAGCACGGAGAGATACTTAAAAAAAAAAACGTGCAGCTAGTGTTAGTACCTTAGTTGTTGGTCTTCATCTGCCACCTAGTGGTATTGCAATGTCTCTCCACAAAGCACAAATATATAAAACATAATGTAATTGTTGATCATTTGCAGTGGGCTTGCTTTTCGGATCTTCTTTTCATATCTTGTTTATATAATTTCTCACAATTTCTCTCTTTCACACTCATGCGTGGGCCCTTTTCCTCTCCTGATCCTCTCCTTATTCTCTCTGGAGATTGATATCCCTGTCAAAATAGTGGGGACATGCTCAATGTCAAACTCAAATTTACTGCTTTGAAAATATTGCTGGTTGATGAAGGCCCATAAACGACATGTCAGCTGAACGGAGAGATGGATGAGGGGCTTCCTTCGTAAGATCTGTTATTGTCACGTCATGTCCGTGGGGGAAAAGACTATTCATCATTGACTTGATACACTCTATCTCTCTCTCTCGCTCAGGTTTATGTGTGTGATCAGTGTTCAGTGTTATATTGCAGTTCCTCCACTAGAGAGCACTATTGTCTTAGACCTTAGCCTGATTAGATGATAGTTGAATATTTTAAAATGACTGCGTTTGAGTAAAATAGCATCCTTGTGTGAAAATTAATAAATAAATAAATAAATAAACAAACAATGCATTTTCTACATTCTAAGTTTTAAGTGATTTAGGTGTTAATGTTCTGCAAGTTTGATTGTATGATTGCTATTTCTATTAAATTATTGTTTAAATTGGGTATATTAATTTAAGCATATCACGTTTTTTAATTGTTAATAAAAAACATTTTTTTATTTATATATATATATATATTTGTGGTAGCATTTTATTTTAGTGTCCTTGTTGCATGTGTTTACTATGGTAATAACATTAAATTAAATTATGCATAATTACTTGCAACTAACCCTACACAAAATCATAATTTTAATCTTATAATAAGTAAATGTTGTCAATTAATATTACTCTGTTAAAAATGCACATTGAAATAAAAGGGTTTTGTTGTTAGTTTTTTTTTCTATGTAATTATTTGTGTGTGTACCTGTTTTTCTGTTCTGGTGAGGACTTAAATCTGAATACAGGGGGCTTATATACTGGTATAGAGTGAAACATTATTTGGAGGACATCATACAGGCATCATTCACCCCCCCAAAAAATTCCTTCCCACCAGTATCAATCTTGAATGTGGCACACTGAGTCTGAATAGGTGGAAATGTGAATGACATTTGAGAGCCACTCTGGAGGGCAGTTCTCATTTTTGAGTGAACTAAGCATGACCTTTAAAGTCACTCAATCTCACAGCAGATTAAATGGGAGATATTCAATCAATAAAAAGCCCCTGGAGGTGATGCCAGTAATAAATGCCATCTAACTTTGTTCTCTGTTTAAACAAGCTGCTTGCACGGTTTCTAACAACAGATTAAAGGGTTGAGCGGTACAAGGAACATGTTTACTAGTGCTCTTCATTCTTATTGATCGGTGACCACTGCGTCTTCACATTTCCTCCAATACACTGCGATGTACATGATTTGTTTTCGATTTGTAGCCTTGCTCCGTGTTAAAAGCCATTAATTTAGAAAAAACATTTTTCCCCCCCTCGTTGTAGGTGTTGATGATGGATACTGGCCTTGTTTTCTCTTTCTCTTAGGTCATGTTGTTTTGTCTTGCTATCTGAAGATGTGCAGGAGTGAAATGCCTTTGTTGTTCACTCATTTTTTTTCTTTATCATGACTCAGTCCAAGGCACAATGTGATTAAAGTTCCAATTTTTGTAATTCCAGACTCCCATGATGCAGTGCTGCGTTTTAATACAGCTCCTACCGAGGGTTATGAAAGAGACGTTGGGAATAAAACCACAATACGCATCATCAACTCTCAGGTGAGCGACGTTTGATGTTTTCAGTTGTTACTTGTAGTGCTGCGACTTTCTATGAATCAGCCACATAATTGAAGCAGATCTCATTTGAACACCCTCTGGCTCATGTCCTCCGGCTGTGTGTGTGTTTTCAGCGAGATCTGAGTCATCATGTCCTAGTGGACACGAGCTCACCGGGTAAACAAACTCACACACTATGCAGAACAGAGACTGCTCTGTGTTGAAGTTATGCGAAGTGCTGTGACTTTTGTCACTTTTCATGAATGAGCAGAAATGATGCTTGGTGGTTTATTGTTAAGTAGCATCTGAGAAAGTACACTCTGAAAAGAACATTTTGCCATTTACTCACCTGCATGATATCTCAAACCCATGTGATGCTGTTCTGTGGAAAACAAAAAGAGCTGTTTTTTTTGATGATGGTGTCCATAAACTATTAGGCTCTATAATAGTTAGGTTCATGAAAAAAAAAAAAAAAAAAAAACCTATGTAAAGGCACAGTGAAAATGGTCCAAATGATTCATCTCAGATCCAAGCCTTCTGAAGTCATTTAACAGCCGTTGAGAGGAACGGACTGAATTTAGGGCATTCGTTTCTGACAGTTTTCCCTCCACTAGTAGTTCTCAAATACTCATACTACTGCGTAAAGGCTTTGGGTAAGGGTTTTTTATGTTTTTGAAGTAGGTCTGTAATCAGGGTTGCATTAATTTATACAGAATAGAGTAAAATCAGCTATTCTTCTTTTTCTTCTTTTTAAAGCTATTGTGCTGCTTTTTGTCAAAATGAAATTTATTTCTGGGTGAATAGTGTTAAATGTGCCATAGAATGAACAACTGTATTTACCTTGACATCGTTGAATAATAACAGTTCTGTACATGGAAACGACATACCGTGAGTCCCAAACACCCATTGTGGTGTTCCTCACGGTTCTGTTTTGGGGCCCATAGTATTTAAAATTTATATGCTTCCACTGGGGCAAGTCATTAGAAAATACAGTCTTGGATATCACTTTTATGCTGACGATAGACAAATATACATCAGTTCAAAGTCTGATGTTACAGTTAGTTCTGCAGTTCTGTCTGAATGTTTGCAAGATACAAAAGTATGGATGCATCAGAACTTTTTAAAATTAAATGGCTCTAAGATTTAGGTTCTTCTTGTTGGTACACCAGCAGCCATCCATAAATGTAGTAGCTTTAATCTGCCACTGAATAACAGCTGTGCATTGCCATTATGTAAATCTCCTGAATAAAAAGTCCACTGAAAAAAAACAGGCGAATCAGAATATAACGCAGACTGTGATGTAACAGTCAGGATCACTAATTTGCATAATGTTTACTCGCCCATCTTCTAGGCCAGCCGGCAGCCAAACCATCAGAAGTTCTGCAGGTATCGTGAAGAAACAAGTGAGGACAATAGTGAAAATGACACAACATGGAAATTAATGTTTTGTTCCAGGCTTTGTAGGGGATGTGAAGTGCAGGGATGGGTTTGTGTCTGTATTCAGAAAGGCACGGAAAGCAAATAATTAACAGAGATCGGGCAATCGCAAATCTCCAAAAGTAAAAAGTGATCATGCATTTGAAAGCAGTTTCAGTGCCCAGCATGTTAATATGCTCCCTGATTCCCACATTTTATTTACAGTATAATTACCTGACGATATAACTGCAAGAGAATTATAGAAATATATATTTTCCTCCTTGTGTTTCCCTCCTACTTTGTGAGCAACTGAAACTATTCATAAGAGTGTGTTTAAACTTGAATATGCGAAATATCTACATACCAGAAAGGAGAAGTTGCAAAAGAAAAAACTCAAAAATTGTATAATAGTAATAATTGCAGCTTGTATTAATATTAACATAAATAATACAGCCTGTAAATACTTTTTTAACCCAGTTCCTCATTCATTTTTATCATGGTCTGTCTTAATGGTTAATTCAGATTTGCTGACAGGTATGCGTTAAAACTGTTTAATACAAGGGTAGTTTCAAGTCAGTTTAATCACTGTTTTATAACAATGCACTGCTTTCTTTGACACGCGCACACACACACACACACACACACACACACACAGAGAGATCATGCTACGCACACACACAAACATTCAGGAGCACATGAACTTGTTGTGAACACTGCCCTGCAACTTTTATTAATAAAGTAGCTTAAATACTGGATTGCTGCATGTATATTACTAATCATCAAGAGGGCAAAATCGCTGTTTTTGAAGTAACTAAACTTGCAGCTTCACTGTTTTTAGAGAGAGATGCAGGTTATTCACACACACATTTGAAGCAAGCAGAATGCTATAGCTAATGAGCCATAGCAGTTATTTGTTACGGAAATGATTTTAATGCACGATGTGAAGGCAAAAAACCTAATTATCAACACTCAAACACAAACACTACGTTGTGAAGTTTATTTTAAGATGGTGGTCTATGTGTCTGTCAACATCAGAGCACCGCTAGACTTCTGCAAGATTTAGTTATATAGTTTACAATACGATTAAGAATCTGCCCCACATAAATTTCTGGTCATGAGCTGCTAATGTATGGCGCGTGTTCAGCGTGAACTGATTCTCTTCATTAAAAGTGTATCAGATTGTGCCTGGTTAAGTTAAAGTCAATGATGCTTTTATTTTTTCTGTCAGATAAAGTAGTTGTGTGCCTTTTCCCTCTTTTGTTTGTCTTCTCAGTCGAACACATTGTCTGTTTTGTGTGCAGATCCTGGCGAATCCCAAGCATCAGTTCAACACAAGCTCGTTGTATAAGAATGTAACTCTGGTGGCATGGGATCCTGCTCCATACACCCTCAACCTGAACAAAGTGAGTACTAACTGCCCAAAAACACATAGAATTTGCCAATGAAGGTGTGCTTTGACATTTTGCTTCAAACCATCTGTGAAATCAAGTTATATATTTTTTCTTTGCACATGTGTTAAGAGCAGGTGACGTGCTACTTTTGCAGTTCAGATGAGCGCAGGGCTGTGATTGTGTCTGGTCTGAGCACTTCTGCTTACACACCGCTGTGAATCATAAACCCCTATAGCAGGGAAAAAAAGATGACAATGGATTACTATAAATGCTTTTCAATCTGTGCCCTTAACTCGCTGAAACTGCCTTACAACACTATTTCTGATGTTCCCAATCCCATCCTCTCCCATTAATGTGGACATGAAATAAGCCATTCATAAGATGCACACAAAATAGATGGTCACCTTTATGCTGCTTTGCTTTGACTGACAACTCCCTCAGAGTAATGTCACGTCCCTGACAGGATGTGTGCCATCCAATGACCCTGCTTATGTGAAGACGACATGACAATTGCACCATTTCCATAGCAGGTCTTTAGAAAGGAAGAAAAAATGTGTGTCTGACCATCAGAGCCAATTAAACTGCAGGGCTTTTACTTTCTCTTTCAATAAAGTGACGTTTTTATCAATAAGTCAATAAGTACATTTTTGTACAGGTGCAAGGTCAACCATCATTGCCATACTGTCGATTTGAATCTTTCTGTCTGTTTTCACAGTTATTCTCTTCTTTTTTTCCCTTGTCAATTAAAGAATACAATAGCATGTCTCATAAAGCACATGAACGATGTTGGGAGCATTTTAAGAACAATATGCAATTAAAATACAGTAAACCTTTTTGTGTACGAAGAACAGAGGTACAAAATGTTAAAGAGAATTTTCCTTTCTAATTAATTTAAGGTTAATTTAATACAAGCTAGGAATTATGCATCTTCAAACCAGTGTTGGTTTTTTTTTCAAGTCAGCAGGATAATGTGTGCAATAATTGCTCAGTTAGATGTTACATTTTAGTTTCACAACTTGTGATTTGAATTCCTAAACCGTTTTGTCCACTTACCCTCTTAAAATATTTACTTGTTGACTACTTGAATAATTTCATTTAGTTCAATATAGTATAGTAATAAAAGTATTTCAATAATTTAACATGATAATGACTCTTTGATGTTTGTTAATGGTCATTTGATATGCAGGTAAAAAAAAAAAAAATATATATATATATATATATATATATATATATAAAATC
>JAUMHE010000056.1:5276401-5292530 GCA_032359235.1 Enteromius mattozi
ATCTGGCTGATAAGCAAGTGATCAAATACTTATTTGACACAGTAATTCCCAAATAAATTGTTAAAAAATCATACAATATATATAAAATATACACAGCTGCACACATACACATATTATAAAAAACTTATTTGAAATGCTATTAATCATTTAGCAGAACTTATATATATATATATATATATATATGTGTGTGTGTATGTAATCAAAAATTATTTTTGATTATATATAATTTATAAATTATATATAATTTTTTTAATGTCATATTATTTTAAGTTAAATACTTATATAATTTTCATATTTGAATGCATTTATTTGAATGATAAATTTAAATAATTTAAAACAATTCTAGCCTAATTACATTTATTTTATGGATTTGATTTTTTTTTTTTTTTTTTTCCCAGAATAAGAAGCACTTTTTTCTTCTCCCCTACCTAGTCTGATGTACTTTTCTGTCGCTGTGCATGCGCTGCTTTGTTAAAGCCTAGTTGTGTGTGTGTCTTTCAGGCATCCTGCTGATGATGTCCTTGTGTGAAGAGGTTCACGTGTACGAATACATTCCTTCACTGCGTCAGACGGACCTGTGCCACTACCACGAACGCTACTATGATGCTGCCTGCACTCTGGGTGCGTACCACCCCCTACTCTATGAAAAGATGCTCATCCAGCGCATGAACGTCGGCTCAGAGGACAACCTCAAACGGAAAGGCAAGGTCACGCTCCCCGGATTCAAGAACGTCCACTGTGAGCCCTGAACAAAAAGATGCAATAACGGCCTTTGTAAAGCAGAAGAGATCTGCAGACCGAAGCAAACCCGCACCGAGACTGTTGAGAACGGACCTTGTTAGATATGGGACAAAACCTTCTGCTGTAGTTCCCTCAAAACTGCATTTTCTGAGCCGAAGCTTAAATAAAGATGACCAGAACAGCAATAGATATGTCATGAGAAAAGCTTTTTAGATCTGTGGATGTTCATGGTGTTAAAAGCCATCAAAAAAACAGTGTTTGGTTTATTTTATTATATTCTTTTTAATGGAGCTCTGTTTTTTTCACAGGGTTGAAAGTTTTAGCAGTCATAAACACTGAAAGCTACACTGTTGAGGGGAAAAAAAAAGCATCCGCTCAAATACATTTTAGCACAAAGGCTAGATTTATTCTCTGACTAAAAATGAGTTTTATTAATCTGTCTATAGATCTGTTTTCCACACACACTGACAGATTTTAAAGCTTCTCGCCATAATGCTATGATTGTTTTTGTATATTGGGTGTCATTTTCTGCTGTAATATACATTGTGCCACATTCACAAGCCTCTGAGAATATTTTGCTCTTCCAGAACATCTCTCTGAACTGTGGCAAATGAATTAAGAGTGTTTTCTTACTCTGTGTAAATGTTCCTTCAAAAACAGCGTACTTCTGTGTACCTGTTATTAAAATCAGCTTAAAGGAGCTTTTAAATGTGACCGTGGTTCGTTTAGTTCTCTTCTAGTCGTTTTTTTATACTTTGAGAAACCTGTCTAGACAGGTGGTTTACAGAAAATAGTTATTATTGCTTGTACTATGGACTCATTGCAGCACTGTAAATTTTATTTAGGACTTGCTGCTGGCAATATAACAAGTACAGTGGTGATAGTATTTGTTAATTTTAAACTGAGGTTTCTAATGTCTTGTAGCCCCTAAAATCAAGAGGTTTTCTTGACTCCAGCTGGAGTCGTCTTTAAAAGCGAATGAACTACGTCGTCTTCTCTTAAATGTACAGTTAATTCGATTCACTTTGTGGTTTGACTTTTCTACAGGAGGGAAAACTTGAAGGTTTATTTACTCATGTGCATTGTTTTCAATGTGTGCCATTTTAATTAAGACAGAACACTTTCGCAAGCTGATTTTTCTGGAGATCTGGTGAAGAGAGCTAACGTCTGTTTTAAATCGCTGTTGTATATTGTAGAAGTCAAACTAGTAATTGATGATTTCACTCAGGAGCTCGCGATACTCTCTCACCAGAGTGAAATATTTCATTTTTCTTCTAGTCCTATGATAGGCTGAGGTGTGTAAAGCTAATATTTGACCTTTACTCTGTCCTGTTTCCCCATGTTGGGGGATTGTAGATGTAGAGAAACTGAAGAGTAATGAAATTAGGTTCGGATGTAAACGTTTCTTGACCGGTTTAGAGCAGCTGACCCTGCAGTGTGTCGTCTTCTCAGTATGACTCCGTGTTGGGCTGGCCGTGATTGTTGGGCATCCAACGGTCCATCGCACTTGCCTCCTTGCCTCCAGTCGGTAATTTAAATAGGGTTTTTTTGGCTTACTACTCACAGGGTTACAGAAAGGAAAACACTGGGTGGGGAAGGTACTTTTTAAATATTTTGGGACATTATGTTTGCTATTATTTGTTCAAAAACACAGTAAAAACATTAATATTGTGACATAATTTATTACTATTTAAAACACTCGTTTTCTATCTAAATATATTCGGAAATGTAATTTATTCCTGTGGTGTGAAGCTGGATTTTCAGCATCATTACTGCAGTCGTCAGTATCACATGATCCTTGAGAAATATACTGATTTGGTGCTCAAACAAATATTTCTTATCAATATTAAAAACAGAATTCATGTGAAATGGAAGCTGCATTGCATTGTGACATTATTCATGTTTTTACTGTCACTTTTGATCAATTTGTGTAATAAAAAAAAAAAAAAACGTAGACAGAATTTAGAACAGTGATGTACACTACACTAACATCAGGCCATGGCTTTGCCTGACAATTGTTTATCAATGTGACCAATCGGTCATGTGACCTACGGAAGGACTAAAACGCCTTCTACTTTCTCTTTAGTTTTTTACACGCTCTACGATCAGAGGCAGAATCGTGTGTCCTTCCTCTGTGAATGTCTTTTCTTAAGCCTTTAACAAGAGGTGTTTCTGCGGCTTGAACCCCGTCCTGGTTTCTCACTGGCGAGAGACTAGGTGACTGGAGGTATGGCCGTTTTAAAGGTATTATTTAAAGTGTTTACTGTAAATAGTTTTGTTTTTTTTTAAGTCATGGGGTGATACGACTACTTTTGGGGGGTGGGGGGAGGTTGTATATTAGGGTGGGCAGAGCATGTGACAGAAAGCAGGGCTTGTTAGTGTTCATGGTAAATACATTTGCAGTTCTAGAAACGGTAGGATTTAGTCTGTAATGGGAAATGTGAGCTGGGTCTCTAGGTTTAGGTTTTAGCATATAGTCTTTGTTAAAAAAGAGGAAATGCAGGTGATTTTACTGACAATGCTGTGTCATAGATGTGTACAGTACAATTCAGAGGACTGTGCCAAATGTGCTGTTTTCCTATGTGTGTGCGTGTGTGAGAGAGAGAATGTTTGAATGGTACTACATTTGTGGTGCTGTGTATCTGTGCCAACTTTCCTTTCTGCACTTAAAACTTAAAATTTACTTTCCTTTCCCTTCTAATCTTTTTCTTTTATCATTCTATACCTTTAAATGTCCATATTTTTTTCTATAATTCTGCACCACAGCCTTTTTTTTTGGTCTGTCTGTTAATGTTATCTGTGAAAGTCTTGACTTTTAGACTGTAAATATCTGCAATTGTGTATTACAGGCCAGTTCACTTTTAAAAGCCATGGGATGTTTTATAATGTTTTCTCCATATGTTAATACACATTTGTCATTGAATTAATTTTTAAACCACTGAATGTTTGTGTATTCTTTTGACCATTGTTTCGATAATAAAACCTTGACCTTTACTTGACCCAGTAACATTGTGTGCCTGCCTGTCAATTTCTTGTCTCTCTTGGTTGTTTTTGCAAAAATATGAAAATTTGAGAAAAAAGAAAACAAACAAAAAAAAAAAATCTGAACTGAGGTTGTAGATTTCAAAACCTAAAACTTCAGATGAACAACACATATCACACAGTGTCATTATTTTTTTTAGCAAAATAAAGCAAATATGGAAAAGCCATGGATGACTAACTATGGACACTGTATGCTATTGCTTGTAGATCCACTTTTAACAATAATAACTTGAAGTAATCATTTTTTCTATGATCTGTCTCTCACATTGTTTTGGATGAAGTCTTTTCTCTTTGGCTTGTTAATACACTCCTGAAGGCTCCAGATCAGCAAACTGCTTTTATAGAGATGCTCACACTCACTGATGATCAATTATTAAAAGGTATTTGATTAGCAGTGCCTGACCATTATTTAAACTCTTAATACCCATGTTAACAGTAAGGGGTTTAGCCAGGTTTAGTCACCCATAGCTTTTCCATTTTGGTTTTTGTTCGACAAACGATGACACCGTGTGATATATATGTGTTGTCCTGATAAGGAAAACCATTGAAATGTAATAGGGTGTCCTTTCTTTTTCAAATGGTGGAATAAATACAACCTTAGCAAATTTCCAATTGGGCTGCAGAGTATTTAAATTAATCTTATTATTAATCTATTGACATTTCTCACACCTTATTTCAAGGAGATGTTGTTACAGTGTAATTACACAATTAGAATAATATAAATTAACTTACTGGAAATACAAGAAATATAAATAAACTTATTTAATTATGCATAATTTGCTGTTATTGTTATATTAAATTCACATAACTTTAAAATGAAATTAAAATGCTATAAAAACAAGATGTGAACTGAAATTATATATGTTTTCCCTATCCATTACTCTTGATATTTAATAACATACAGTTCTTGAAACTTTCGAAAGTGTATCATGGTTAATTAATTTAGTATATCAATGCTCACGGTTTCTTTTAAAAAATAAGTTTTAGATATGCATATTATCTTTTGTTATATATATTGTATATATCAAAAAAAAAAAAAATTTTATAGTGCTGTTACCTGTTTGTTCATCAGGATGTATATGAGTGGGTTGATGACTGTGCTGCTCTTGGCGAGGAGAGAGGGGACAACGCTGGCCACAGGTGAGATGATTCCTGGTTGGCCAAATGTAGCCATCATGGCCACAACACCGTACGGCATCCAGCACAGAAGGTAACACACCACCGTGGTGATAACCATGAACAAAACATGGTATTCCCGTTTCCGCGCTGCTGTCCTCCGTATCTTTCCTACCTGAGAAAGAGAGACAGACACGGGGACACTTATATGTGAGGTATTAACAGATATGTGTCTCTTGTAAAATGGTGCTTTGCTCTGTTAACGTTAACTTCTAGTCATCTTTGTCAATTCATCTGTGAACTCTAGATTTTGATTGGTTGATGAATGTTCTAACATAGAATGTCATTTTTGTAGGCCAACCCTGCAAAAAAAGCATTTTAGCACTTTTTAGCACTTTTGATTCCGTCGTCCTGGAGTCAATGGGTTTTGTTTAAATGTATAAATTAAGGTCTATGGGTAATACAAACTCTGACATTTTTCATGTTTTATTCTATGACATAAAAAAATCTGTATACCTACTTGTGATGAAATAGTTCCCTATAGTTCCAGGTCTGTAGACCACATTACAGTCACCATGTCATGTTTCAAATGTCCTTACAATGATCCAAATGCAATCACCAAACGACGAGTATGACAGCAGAATAAAAAAGATACACGATTTCCCACTAAATTGCCTTTTATTTTCTACGAAAGCACACTTTCCTTCTCTCCCTCTCTCTCTGCTTGCATATACACACACACATGGAGAAACTTGGAAGTCTAAAATGGCGTTTTGGAATTAGTAACAGAAGCTAGGAATGAGACTGTGAGAAATTATTTCTACACACTTGTTGAATTGTCCTGATTCATCCAAAAATGGATTATGAATGTCATTTCATGGAAAATTTAAGGAAAGCTATGTATGAATGTATTTAACTGCAAAACACATATGTTTTATGATTAAATTCACTAGTTTTTGCATCTGCACAGCATGGGAAAGAGGTTAATAACATTATTTTATTTGGTTGGGCAGACAGTAGCATCATTGCATTTTCTTCCTTTTCATAATGTGTTATGAAGCATGGCTAACTTATGTTAACCAAAAAAAACAATTGAAGGAGTTCTAATTGTTCATTTTGAACTGGAGGTGGAGGTGGAGGTGGAAGTAAGTGTTTATTTGTCTTTGACTTTGACCCTTCATGAAATGAAGTCTGGTCCTTAGTGCTCATAGAGCACTGAGAAATCTGGGGGGGAAAAATGTTGTGCAAGCCACAACCTTCAGTTATATGAGTTTTAATTTACATTTTATTATAAGCTGTTGATTAATGTCTTTCAGAAAGGACAATCTGTAAACATATGATCAAAGACATTATGCAACTATAGCTGAAGAATTAATTAAATGTTAATATGACTTCTTTCTTTTGTTTTTGTCCAGTTCATGCAATATCCTTCAAACAACCCCATTAAGCAACAATGCCTAAGAACAAAAAACCTTTTGCTAAAGGTTTTCACTGTTTAGGCTGTTTCAGGTAAATTAAAGCATTCTTAGAATCTTTATCTATATCTATAATGAAATATTACTTAACAATAATGATTAACAATACGCTGCAACCTTAAACTATTGATGAAAAAATGCTTTTCAAGACCTGGTTATAGCTACAGGTTAACCCCTCGTTCTATAACCTTCCTCTCTAGTTCACACACACTTACAGAACTGTAGTCATTCTTGTTTTGTGTAATTGTGAAGCTGGGACAAAATCAGTCTATTCTGTGATTGTCTCTTTTACCAAAAGACATTAAACTTTTCACCAGCTGATTTTTACTGCTTGTCAACACAGAATGAAGAAAATACATAAAGTACAGAATGAACTAAACTACTGGATCGAAGATCAAAGACGATAGTAAAGACAAAAAATATTTCTGCTTCAAACAACTGTTATTTCTTTTTCTCAAAGAATCCGGAAAAGAGTGAATGTATGACAGTTTCTACAAGAATATCAAAAGGGATAAATGAAAATTCTGTCATCATTTACTCACCCTTAATAAAGATTTCTAAAACTGGCATATTAGACCTATGAGTATGTGTAAGCTCTTTAGTCATAGTATTCGAATGCTAAAATATAATGATTGTTGGGATTTAATGGATTTATTGGTACATCACACAAAAGTTTAATCAAAATCAAGTCTTTGGGAACAGCTGGAAACTACTTGGAAGGCAATAACCACATGCAGAGACTGAAGAAAAGTACATTAAAAATGTCAACAAGAATGCAGGCATTTATCAAGGCCAAAGAAGGCCATGCAAAAGAAACATTATATAAATATATAAATAATAATGCATACATTTTTATTCGGATCAAGCTCAGCATTTGTTAACATTTTATATTCCAGCTGAGCTATGGGTTGAATTCTTAATGAAACTAGGCTCTATGTAAACATAACTAATGAAATTGGCAAGCTCTCTAATTACACTGACTATAGCTGTCATTTACAGAAAGTCATCCTCTCTGATCTTCTAGGCCCTTTTATCAGTTGCAAGCACTCTGTGATAATCAGATTTCTCTGCATGTGACTGATGGTGAATAGATGGGATCATGAATGTCGGAATGTCTCATAGCACCCAATTTATTACATGCACCCTTCACATTATACATGAAGCATCATATATATACGCTGTATATTTTTATCCAGCAGGTCACAGATGTGATAAAATGTCTTGATAAATATTACATCATAAATTCTACATGATAAACTGCAAATATGTGGAACTGTCACACTGGCTTGGACGGATAAAACTTTCAAGCCTGAGTGCAAATTTGTATATTATCCTCCTCACAGCAGCCAACTGAACTCAATTACACTCCAGCGACTGGGACGTAATACAGTAATACAGCATCCAAATCCAATCGCACTACCATACACATAAATGAGATCCTGATGAACTCTTAACATGTTTGCTCGAGGAACCAGCCAGTTGTACACAACATGCTGTAAATGGATAAGGATATTTTTTTACATTTCAAATAAAACTGTCGTGAGGACCGAATAGCACTTTTTTTTTTGTCAGGTCACCATGACAACATATAGCTTCTTTGTTCCTTCAGTCATATTACATGTTGGCCCTTTAAAGCCCTTTTCATTTCTCTTTTATTGCTTTCAGAAGGGAGAATATATCCAGACACAGCACATTTTAAGAGCTAGAGTCTGACAAGGACTGGATGTTACTTCTCAGTTGGAACTAATTACTAAATTTACAAAACTATGTCAAGTAAACTGTTTATTAGTTGTTTTACATGATGCTTTTATTTTGGTTCAGTTGGCTTTTTTGGCCAGATTTTAAAGGCTGATTTTTGCTCCCAAGTGAATGTTAAAGAAACCAGACTAAATTGTGGTTTTAAAGAACTCTTTATGGTGAGAACATGACAAAGACTTAACATTTTTTGCATTATGTACACTTTTCCATTCATTTTCCCCTAGCAGAATTAACATCTTAATAGAAAAATTTATTAGTTTCTGCATCTTCTAATGAGTGATATTGTTTCAAATTGTGCTGCCTGACTTTGATGCTGCTTACCTTTAGCACAGCTTGCATGCAGTGCAGGTTGCAATATTGATATTTTTTTTTTGCCTCTTACGCACACTTGACAGTAGCTAGTATTGCCTTGAGTAAGGGTGCAGAGCACGTCCTAATTTTACCAAGTTCCATGTGTCCCTAGGTCAACATATTTTGTTAACCCTGGAACAACATTTTATTGCAAAATATTAGTTTTAACCATATCTCTACAGCTAAACCTAAACTTACCCATGAGTAATGCCTAAAATCAGAGGAAATGATAGATGACTGACACTGATGTACAAGCACAAAACACTGATTGTAAGCCTAAACTTCACAAAAACTATAAACTGGTTCTTCAAATCTGATTGGTTTATTACAATGTTGTCCCAGGGTCAACAAAGATGTTGACCTAGGGACATGTTGCACTTGGTAAAATCAGGTTAGCGGGGAGCAGATGTGCGTTTATGTTCATTGTCGAAAACAGTAACATATATGAAATAGTAAAAACCTAATTTTTTATATATTTAAGTGTAGTTGTTTGAGTTTTATTAAAACTAACCAGTCTTCCATAGTAGACATTTAGGTCATGATAACCACAATTAAAGCATGTTGCTTTAATTATCACGGGAAAAAATGCAGGTATATGGTTTTTAGCTATTTTTATGAAAAACTGTATTTTACTAAATATACTTTGCATAAATACACAAACACAATAGATTAATCACAAAATTACTGTAATTACAGAATATTCCATTAATCCTTTAATAGGTGTCTACATTAATAATAAAATAAAATAGCAATTAGTGTTACTACAGTGAATCCATGGTAAATGATGGCGATTTGTCTGACTGTATGTTTGCGCACAGTTTTTCTCTTGTTTGTCAGCGCTGTTTCATCTGCCTTTAAACTAGTTTAAATCACAGAGACATTTGAGTTCTGTGGTAAATTCAAGAGTTTCACACTAGATCTCACAGTGCTGTTTAGTTGTCGTGTGACTGAGACTTATCAGTGAGTGAACATCTGCTCTAGTAAGCTCACCTCGCGCTGTCATTTGAACTTTGAGCCGAGTAGATAAACAGTCCGTGTGGCGCGATTCAAATGAGCTTGGCACATAAAAATGAATATCGAACCATTATCAAACTCTTAAGCGCGATAATTATCTTTATTACTTTATCGCCCAGTCCTAACATGCAGTCACACATCTGGCAAATTCTCTGGATGGGTTTTCTTTAAATGTATGCAAGCCAGTTTCTTCTCATGCTCATGATTCTACAAAAATGGGTGTAAACAAAGTTAACAACGTTCGTTAAGCAATTTTCTGTTTCAGCAACCAATTAAACAGTCTAGTACCTCTGAATTAACACTTCAGTTTCTCTGCATTTGGATGAATCCGTGTGCATCCACAGAATTGGCAGCAACTTCAAATATCTTGAGATCCTGTCATATTTAGTGACAGAAATCGCAAGGAATTTTTTGAGGCACAACACAAAATGGCAGTTTACCTGTTTGACAGCATATAGCAGTCTTCCATAGCAGTAGACCATGACGAGCACTGGTAGGCCCAAGCAGAATATGAATAGGCAGATGATGTAGGCATGAGACTGGGCCGTACGCTCGGTCCAAGATACAGAGCAGCTGGTTCCTGCCCCCTCCAGCCCGTAACTACTCCAGCCCAGAAGAGGGGGCACCGTCCAGATTAAAGAGTACAGCCACGAACCCACTACTGCCAGAAGAGGTTTGCGATAGTCTGGACCGCGGTTATGGTACACCGTCAATGTGCTGTAACGGTCATAAGAAAGAACCACCAAGGATATCAGAGACACTATACCTGAGAGAGAAGAGAGAGAGAACATACAGTAATGTAACCTAAGGGCAGAATTTGTATGAAGAGCAGCTGTAGCCTCAAAAAGCACTTTAAACCTTCACGTAGCTTGTTGATGACAAATGTTAGTAAATCATGTTCATGGTTAATGTGATGAAACACACTTCGTACATCCATGAAAAAAAATCACCTTGGTTGCACCATTCAAGCTTAGATTTAATGTAAATGGGTACTACTTAATATGTTTGCATTGCATTATTAAACTTTGAAATATGTGACCCTGTCTGTGAATTGTACATATAAACGGATATAAGCCTTTGATGAGGAGTAATTATTGTAATAATAATAATCATTTAGACGTAGTTGCTAGGTCGTGATTTGCATTTTAAGTTAGAGAACATAACATAAATAAATTACACTGTAAACAACTGAACTCTGACCTAGCAGACCTCTAAATGAATCGTTGTTGTTATGTGTGTTAAATAAATTCATGTATTTTTTTTTAAATAGTATCCATTTTTTATTTACCTTTATTAATTTTAAACATAGTTTCTGAATGTTATTTACATATAAAAAATACCTATTATGTTATTTATGATTAAGTAGTGTTGTATTTCATTGAAAACATTTTTTTTTACACATGAGCTAAAATATGATCAGGCATAAACTCAGATTCATGCATTTTCAATAATACTGACTGTATGCTCATGTATTTGAAAGCTGCTTTTGGATCATTGGGGATAAATGCCATATTATGTGACTATATTACTTTATGGAGAGCTTATGAGCTACTAGCGGCTGAATAAAACAATGGTGCAACCAAATAAAAAAAGTTAGTTGTAAACTAGTACTAAGTCTCTATAGTGTGGACTTTAGGTTACAATTTAAGAACTTACATATGGCTTTTGCAACCCTACCTTGAGACCAGTTGAATAACTCTTAGTAAAATGGCTCAAAAAGTGAAGCTAGTTAAAAAGGATATAGCTACATTTATTTTTTGCTTTGATATTTTGCAGTGACATTCAGATTTTAGTGTGACTCTAGTGTCCAGTGACTTTTTAGGGCCATTATAGATTCTTGTCACTGTAGATCTTGTCTCCAGTGCACAAATAAGTCCAAGTTCAGAAGGTTGTACAAGTGGATGTTTCTGAAAAATAAGCTTTGTTAGAGGTCTTCAATGAAAAGGCATATAGGGACGTGAACAGTCATTTCTTCTTTGTCATCCCTGTTAGCTGTCTCAACCTCATTCTGTCATAAACCAGACCTCCGTGGCTCTCTCTGACCGTCATCAGCGGGAACCTTCCCCGGAGTATTAGTTTCCCATCCAGACCCTTTTCACCTCTCTGATTCCCGCGACAGGTGTTGCTCATCTCTGCCACTATTTAAGCGGCCACTTCACAGAAGGTAGACGCAAAGTTTTGTTCTGCCTCGGCACCAATTCTAAGCGTTTATCCCTGTTTATTCGGACTGCCTTTGTGTACCTATTGGACTGCCTTTCACTATCGAACCTTTGCCTGTTACCTCAACCTCTGCCTGGATGATCGTCTGTGAACTCTGCCTGATACCCCGAACTCTTGCCTGGACTCTGACTCTGCCTTGCTCTGTCTACGTTGATCCTGTTGTCTGGTAATCGACCATTGCTTGTTTGACCTTGTCTTTTAATAAAAGCTTGCTTATGGATCTTACGATGTCTGAGCCTGAATCACACATACCTTTCCAGGCAAAGTTTGTGTCTTTTAACTTTGCTGCAAATTGTCTGTCCTTCAGGACCCATCAATCATAAAGAGCTCAAAAATCCATAGCAGCAATTTATCAATGCAAGGTTGCAGTCAAAATCTCTCTCTCTCTCTCTCTCTCTCTCTCTCTCTCTCTCTATATATATATATATATATATATAATATAAAAATGGAGCATTGTTCAGTGTTATGCCCTTTCACTACCTTTAAAAGCAGAAATATTTGTATCTCTCCTTAATAGAATAAATTTTACTTTATCTAGCAAGACAGCACAGTATGACATTCTTCAGTTCACATTACAGACCTCTTGATGAACACTAATAAGGATAATTCCTTCAGAAAATGAAAAATTGTATGCACAGGTTTGTACAAATCCTCTTATTATCATAACAATGTAATATAAACATAAAATGTTAGAGAGGCAGACTCAGATAGCAGTTATTTTGAAGAATGTTACTAATTAAATGATGTTTGCAAACAAATTTCAGGAGGAGCACGCACAAGAGCATGGCTGGCTCCTCATTTCCTAATCATGCCATCATCCTATCAGAGCAAGAGAATCCTCCTATAAATAATACAAGCCCCCACCCCCTTTCCTCGATATCTCGTTCATAGCAGACTTGACTCCAAGAAGCTACAATGTCTGAATCTGATTACTCCCTTGAGGACTACGAGCCCAAAAACACAGCTCCCTCTTCGGCACCAGCTACCACCCAAGTGAGCAACCCGGCAGAAAATCCACTCGAGCCCGCGGCTCCTTCTAGAGGCCGCAAACTGACCCGCTCTTCAGCTCCACCATCCACCCCACTCCTGTCACCAACTCTGATGCAAGATCTTCTCTTCCTCAAACCAGCCGTGGCAGAAGTCCTTCAGCCAGCATTGGAAAAACCCCAGATCAAACTGCGCCGCTGACTCCGCCTCCTCAGGCCTCCAGCAGGCAGCCCATCCACCCGAAGCGCTGGGTCCCGCGAACCACCAACTAAGTCCGGACGCGGCCCGCCTATCCAACTATCTTCAACCTCATACTTCTCAATATTCCCTCCCATTCACCTGGCACCAGCTCCTTCCAATTTCCTGCCAGGCGCGAGCCAGCCCCAGGCTATGTTTCCAATCATTCCATCTCAGACACAACCACTCTTTTCCCGATTTTGCTTTACTTTCCGTCACCTCATTCATCTCATTTCTTAATTCCGTGAAGCATTTACAAGTTAGCTCCATCAAAGGCTACCTTAGCGGGATTCAATTTTTCCATAAATTTATATTCGGATCTACCTCACCTAACATCTCCAATGCCCAGACAACACTTCTATTAGAGGGCATACAAAGAACGCAACCCACTCACTCCGATACAAGACACCCCATAACCCTTGACATTTTAAATAAATGTATTTCCACCCTCCGCAAAGGTTAGTTCTCTACACACCGCATACATGCTCAACGCCATGTTCACCCTAGCTTTTTTCGCTTTCCTCAGGTGTTCCTCAGATGGCCTCAAGAGCGGGAGCATTGCACCCACAAGTGTGGAACCTTCCTAATAGCTCACTATCCTCAAATCCACAAGCAGCGGCCTCAAGAGCTGGAGCATCGCATCCACAAGCATGGATGGTTCCAAAGCTCACTATCTTCAAAGCTACACCCACAAACAGGGGTGAAATGTGAAAGACAGAAAACAATTGGGGAAGAATATCTTGCCCTTGGTTTTGACATACTGTACCATTTCTGAATCATGAATTCTGACATGAATGCAAGCTAGATATGATTTTCTGTTAAGATTAAGCTTCAACAGTATGATATAGAAATTGTACATTATTAATGGTTATTGTGGCCACCCCATAATCTTTTTACAGAGATTCAATATTAAAGTGTTTCTGTGATGTGGATATGTGGATTTTGATGTTTTCAAAAAAGTTAAAAGTGGCGGCAATGTTTCGGTCAAAGACCTTCATAAGGCACTAACACATATATCCTAACAGATATAGATCTAAGTAGTTACTACCCAGTCTTCTTTGGTGTACTCTGTTTCAACATCATTTACTGTGATAAGAGTTACTGACAGAGGCACAAACAACTAACGAATAGACTCTTTCTGTGTGTGTAATAACCATTACAATTTTCTAGAAACAAAAATCAAATATTTTTTTATTGCTGTTATGTCAGTGTTTTTTCATAGATCTCCACTTATCCTGTCTTCGCAGACTGCACACACAAACACACATGCAATGCAAAAAGTCAGGTTCACAAACAAATTACTCATCTGAGCGAGTTATTTTAATGAACCACTTTCACTCAGGCTACTGGTTTAGTCAGTCTTTGGAACTAAAAAAAAGTAAACTAAAAAGTTGTTTCACTGAAATGTTCACAGTGGGGAGCACGGCAGCAAGTGAAAACTCACTGGAGCGAAGTACCTCTCTTCATGTATACTAAACATCAAACATGGATGAGCAGAGACAAGGAAGTCCAGAATCAGATTTTATATGTCAAGTTCCACAAGGAAAACCATCTGGAGAATCATTACACACGTCTTCAGTAGGTTAGGACACCATGTTATAGTCCAAGCAGTAGCTATTGTCCTGCAGGTTACAGTAAAGCTGTGAATCATCTTCATAGGACTTATGATGTAAGGAGATTTTAATTAGAATTGGAGATAAATTCTGCAGGATACTGAGCCTCCAGGAGACAGATTGTACAGCCTGAATTCAGGTTCCATGTTGGGACTTTTTTTTTTTTAGTTTCAATAAAATGACAACTAAAAGACTTTCAAATAACATGAGCCAATAATTTATTTACAATAGAACATCGATAATAAATGTTTACACTGAGAAGTTCATTTCAAATTTGATGCATGCTACACATCTCAAAATAGTTGGGATGGGGGCATGTTTACCATGGTGTAGCATTTCTTCTTTTCAATACAGTTTGAAGACATATGAGCACTGAGGTTATGAGTTTATAGTTTTGGTGTTTGAATTTGGTTTCCAGCTGCTGAAGAGTTTGTGGTCATCTTTTACATATGTTTCGCTTAATGTGCCAAATGTTCTCTATAAGTAAAATATCTGGACTGCAAGCAGGTCAGTTCAGCGGCTGGACTCTTCTACTACGAAGCCATGCTAACGTAATAGCTGCAGGATATGGTTTTGCTTTGTTCTGCTGAAACACACAAGGCCTTCCCTGAAATAGACGTCGTCTGGAGGAGAGCATATGTTGCTCTAAAACTTTTATATACCTTTCAGCATTCATAGTGCCTTACAAAACATGCAAGCTGCCCATACCGTATGCACTTATGCACCCCCGTATCATCAAAGATGCTGCCTTTTGAACTGAACACTGATAACATACTGGATGGTCTCCCTCTTCTTTAGCCCGAAGGACACAGTATCCGTGATTTCCAACAAGAATGTCAAATTTGGACTCGTATGACCAAAGAACACTTTTCCACTTTGAAACAGTACATTTTAAATGAGCCTTGGCCCGCAGGACACCACGGTGCTTCTGGACAATGTTCATATATGACTTCCTTTTTGCATGATAGAGCTTTAGTTGTTTAATTGTGTTTCTGGAAGTATTCCTGGGCCCATTTAATAATATCAATGACAGAATGATCATCACTTCAAAACAATATTAATATGCTGGAATATTTAAAAACTGATGCTTTTGAATGTTAGCATCCCACAAATGCAGCCTCATATCTATGGGTTTTCAAAGATGGTAGGTTTGTTCGGTAGCTCACAGAGTACAGATATGTACTTGAAAGGCGAGGAGCTCTGGTAACTATGATTTAAAATAACAGTTCAGATCTGTGTATAAGGAAGTTGAAATGGCACGGTTGCATCCACAAATGCCTTTTTATATCAGTTTTGCATTTGTTAACACTATCTGGTATGTTTAGGGTTGGATTTGGTGTAGGCCATATTTGCAACATGAGCATTAACTTTTAGCAACAATCCCAGGATATTTCAATTCTGAACCAGCGCAAAACATACATATATCAATGTAATAACAATGTGCTTTTAGTGCCATTCAGTAGACATTTCTCTTTGAAATTGTGGTGAAATGTGCAGAAAGTGAAGTGAAGTGAAGTGACTTGTGGCCAGGTATGGTGACCCATACTTGGAATTTGTGCTCTGCATTTAACCCAT
>JAUMHE010000056.1:5292630-5308874 GCA_032359235.1 Enteromius mattozi
GCCAGCTTTTGCACTCCAGCGAGAGACCCACTGAGTGCACGGCGTGCCGCGAGGGGTCCTCCCTGGGCAATCCGGGACAGAAAAAAAGAGCAATTTATCACGGTTGGTAGGCATTCTCCCGGGATGTCTACCGGCCGTGCGCTTCCGGCTGCGGTAGTTTCCTCACCTCTCTGGACGGACATGATCGCTGCCTCACGTGTCTGGGCGAGATCATGCTGGGGCAGCATTCATGGATGAATCATGCGTTCATTGTGAATGTATGACCATGGCTACAGTGAGGTCCCGCCTCTTGTTCGCTAAACTACCCCATCGTCATCTTCCCGTGGCAGATCGTTGAGCTGTAAAGGTTTTTTTCGGCTGCGAGGTGCTTGAGGAACCTCACATTGACCAGTGGTGCTTTCCTTCCTGCAGAAGAAGTTGGAGCGCAGGCTGTCCCCTTCGACTCTCAAAGTATACACTGCGGCCATTGCAGTGTATCACAACGCAGTGGAGGGTACATCCCTCGGGAAACACCAGCTGGTCGTGAGGTTCCTCAGAGGTGCGAAACGGGTTGACCCCCCGGGACCGCACCTTGTACCCCCTTGGGATCTCGCCATCACCCTCCGTGGCCTGCGGCAGGCCCCATTCGAGCCACTCGCATCAGTTGAGATAAAATACCTGTCGCCAAAAATGGCGCTCCTGATTGCGTTGGCCTCCATTAAGAGGGTAGGGGACCTACAAGCCTTCTCTGTCGATGAAACGTGCCTGGAATTCGGGCCGGCTGTTCTCAGTTAAAAAGCCTGAGACCCCGGCCCTGTGCCCTAGGTTCCTACCACGCCCTCCTGCGATCAGGTAGTGAACCTGCAAGCTCTGCCCCAGGACGAGGCAGACCCGGCCTAGAGTTGCTGTGTCCTGCGAAGAGTACATGCGGACCACTCCGAGCAGCTCTTGTCTGCTATGGAGGTCAGCAAAAAGAGAATGCAGTCTCCAAACAGAGGTTGGCCCACTGGGTGGTTGATGCCATCTCCCTGTCTTATCTATACCAGGAAGAGCTGTGCCCCTTAGGACTGAGAGCCCACTCCACAAGGAGTGTTGCTTCCTCCAATGCGTTGGCTCACGGCTCCTCTCTAGCAGATATCTGTAGGGCTGCAGGCTGGTCGACACCCAACACTTTCGCAAGGTTTTATGACCTTCGCGTAGAGGCTGTGTCCTCCTGTGTCTTAAATTAGACAGCAGGTGAGCGGGAGGCCGGCTGGTGTCGGCTTGCTGCGCCATTCCTATGGGGTACGTGCGCCATTCTCCCAAAATGTTCCCCACGAGCAAACCTGGGTCCTCCTGCCCCGCAGTCAGGACTGGATGTGGAGTAGTCTCTGACTGTGTTCCTACTGGGTCTCCTTCGCCCAGTAGGTTGTGGCTACAAATCTCAATATTCCACGGTCAGCCAGAAGGCCGTGTTTCCCTTCATATATACATAACTTATCGATATATTGAATTATTCAAGTTTGACATGTAAAAGACTGCAAATATGCTACATGTTCTCCGCCCCCCCAACCCATGCTTCAGTGCGACTGGCATCCCTGCGGGGCCCCCTATTGGCCCCCAGGGCGTTGGGAAGGTTACGCGCAGACTCCTCTGTGAAGACTCTTGCCTGTCGGCACGGGGGTCTCTGCATAACGCGGCTCAGGGTCATGGCCTTTTCCACGGGTCTGTTCCCATATGTAACGTTGGAGTGACTCGACTGAAGGGGAACGTCTTGGTTACGAAGGTAACCCTCATTCCCTGAAGGAGGGAACAGAGACGTTACATCCCCTTGCCACAACCCTGGGTCGCGCTGAAGCCGGCTCGGCTCCGCAGCGAAAAACCTGCAGGTGCACTGCATCCGTGCACTCTTACACTCACGCAGTGATAAGGTGCACCTGGATGCAATCAAGTGCACGCCAATACTCATTGGCCTTTTCTTAATACTCGAAGGCGATTGGTCTCTCATGCGAGTTCCCATATGTAACGTCTCCATTCCCTCCTTCAGGGAATGAGGGTTACCTTCGTAACCAAGACGTTGTGTAGACCTGAGCAACAAAAAAAAAAAAAAAATGCGTAATGGGAGCTAAATGTTTCATTACATCTGTATTTTTCTCAGCATGATGGTGCTAACAAGTAGCTTAAATGGTTTGTTTTAAATCTTTCCTACTTAAAAACTGAACACTGCAACTGCAAAAAAAAAAAAAAAAAAAAAAACATACAAAAACAATAATCTGTAATGACTGTTTCTTGCCTGCTGTGAGAATTGTCTTCTCATTGATTTTTTTTTTTTTTGTAATCGTTATCAAAATCCATTTGCTTTCAGTCCAGCCTCTGACTCAATTAATCACCAGGGGAGAACAGCAGATAATGTCAGGAGCACATAATGAAGTCTCTGGCATGGTGACTATTCAGTACACAATTCCTGATCTTTCTCATCTTTTTTTTCTGTAATCCTTGTGTTTTTAGTCAATCAAGAGGAAGCTCACAAAAGAAGCTCCCATGAAAGGTGTTTTTCTGTGCATTACTGCAGATCAGAAAATAAGGCTGTATGATCTGATAACATTAAAACATAACTAAGATAACAGAATGACAATGACGTTGATGAAAATGCAGAGAGAAAAAAAATGGCAAGGTGCATGATTGTTCTCTCCTATGGTGAGCAGCTGTGAAGCCAGTGCTTCTGTCCAATGATTTTTTGACAACAGCACTGACAATATGATTCCCATTCACACGCATCCACAAAAATGACTAATATGCTGTATTATGCAAGCCAGGCCAGTAGTTGACGATGTCACTTCTGTTTGTCCACAGAAGAAATTAGATGAATTCATTATGAAATGTATTTAATTAAAACATCTAACTGATTGCCAATACAAGATCAGAACTGACAGAAAAATAGATATTGTACTAGAGCTTGATAGGGAATTGTGGAAACTCTGCATTGTTGCAATGTGTTGTCGTATGTTTTCACTCTTAATCTTGATGGCCTTAAGTTTGTTTATAGATGTGTGCCATTCTATATGGCAAATGTCAATTTTAATTGTTCAGATGTTCTACTTTTTCAGATTGATAAGTAATTGCATAAATATTAGCAATGTGGGGAAAGATAAAATGTGGGAGTATGTAAAAAAAATTAAAGTGGAGTCAAAGCTGCATTCTTTTGATAATTTAATTTGATGTCATTTTAAATATGCAAATGATTCATTTAGCCATTAAATGCTAGACAAAAGACATAATGCCACATCTGCTGTTCACATTGAGCAGATGAGTGATGTTTTTTCTGCATGATTGATAGGTGTCATTAGCGCTAACCTGATTTTGCCAAGTGCAAGATGTCCCTGGGTCAACATCTTTGTTGACCCTGGGACAATATTGTGATTAGCCAATCAGATTTGAAGAAACAGTTTATAGTTTTTGTGAAGTTTAGGCTTTCAATCAGTGTTTGGTGCCTGTACATCAGTGTCAGTCATTTCCTCTGATTTTGGCATTAGTCATGGGTAGGGTAGGTTTAGATGTAGAGATATGGTCAAGACTATATTTTTCTATTAAAATGTTGTTCTAGGGTCAACAAAATATGTTGACCCAGGGACACATAGTACTTGGCAAAATCAGGACGTGCGTGTCATTTGTTTTTGGATTTGCATCAGTTTGGACAATAAAAACTGCCACATTATTTTTTTTTATTATTTTTACTCCACTGCATAAATTGTATAAAGCATTTTTCTACAATTTTTGTAAGACTGGTGATAATTGATTAAAAATTATTACTTCATTTATTTCGTTTTTTTTTTTTTTTTATTCATTTTCAGTTTTAAAATCACTTTTGAAATAATTAAAGAATTTTCACCTATAATTTACACCTTGTTTTCCAGAATATTTGACTATAAAGCAAGTCTACTGAGAATTCTACCTTACACATCAATACAGTAATTCCTTAGCAGTCAGCCAGTTAGATTAAATAATGTTAGCGCTAAAATTGCAAAAATTGGCCAATTCCTTTTCCCTGATTTTCATTTTGAGTGAAACTGTTACATCAAGTTTGCTAAAGCAATCTGGCAGTGACTGATTTGATTTGATGCACAACAAATGCTTTTTAAGTGGGAAACACTAATCTGACCTTTAGTGGGTGAGGGCTGATGGAACCTGCCAGTTCTCTTCAGATTTCGGTTTTCATCTGACACTTGCAGACCATCAAACAAAGCTGCAAATCAATAATGATGCATGCATAAATTCTAAAGGAGAAGTATGCATTTTCTGCTTTTGTTGATGTACAGACACAATATTTTAAAAGTTACTGCAGCCTAGAGGTTACTGTAGTCACACCAAGTGATGAAGAAAAGCACTTGAAGTTAAGGTCAAATGAAAAGAATCTTTTGATTTGAGAACTGGTTTCAGAGGAGCAGTCTGAATGTTAATAAAAACACAATACATGTGTAAACTAACAACTACTTCTGCTTCATCTTTTCATCGCGTATTCATCCATCTTTATTCACTCTAGAGCCCATGTATTTTAAATGCAGTGTTCAGTTTAAATATGCATATTTCCATTACAAATCCTCATGGACAAGAAGAGTCCCCAAATACACACGAACATCAGACCTTCACAAACCCTGTGACCACATCACCAATGAATAAATCATACACCAAATGCACCAAAGGAAAATTAAATAAACATGAATTGATCTTACATCGTAGCCAACATATAAAGACACTAATAAGACATTCATCTCACAGTGACCAGTGAGTTCAGGGACCACTGAACACAAACAGGCAACGGTATAAAGGCAATATTGGCCACTACAGACATCAAACCTCTTCATGGTAAGGATCTTCATCGATTCATATTACCTCCTCTGTGTCTCTCTGTGCCACTATAGTGACATTTTGGAAACTATCTCTCAAACGCGTAATTTTCCGTCAAACACAGTATGCTTTGATTGGCCAGCTGACACAGTGCATTGTTATTGGCCAAATACCACAAACATGCAGTGGAAATGTAACGCCCCTACCATAATCGTGAGTTTACCTTTCAAAATAAATGTAAAGACATTTAATAATGTCCTTAGTACTTTTATCATCAGTTCAAGCCCCGAA
Source organism: Enteromius mattozi (assembly GCA_032359235.1). Taxonomy (NCBI): domain Eukaryota; kingdom Metazoa; phylum Chordata; class Actinopteri; order Cypriniformes; family Cyprinidae; genus Enteromius; species Enteromius mattozi. Next base: position 5,297,725 of record JAUMHE010000056.1, read on the forward strand.
AGAGGAACAGAGTCGCTTGACAGACACAGTATGTAAAATCTAGCAGGTTTGCAGTGTAGTGTTAATTAAATTGATAATGAACCCTAAAAATCATTACCAGTTTCCTTAGACAAAACATTTTGCACAATCCCTGTGAGACAAGTCTCTTTTTTTAAGCTTAACTTTGTAGTCTTTCCAGTGCAATTTGCAGTTTAGGTAGATTTTGAGGTATAAGTCAAGCAGGGAGGGATTGATCAGAAAGATGAGAAAAAAAAGCACAGAAAGAACTTGTTTTGATATGAACTGACACGACACAGGAAAGTGAACCTGACAAGCAGTGACCCATAGAATAACAGAGACATAGAGATGCAGCAGAATATTTGATGCCTGTCACAATTATTTAGCAACCCAGGCAACAAAATGCACAGCTTATGTACGCATGGATACCAGGCCAAAAAAAATTTAAATACACGATTATTCTCTGGCAATTTCTACTTACTTGACCACTGAAGTACTATACATACACACACACACATATATGTTGGGTTTTTGTTTTTTTGTTTTTTACAGAAGAATAAAAGTCAAAATACTGTTTTGGAAAAATATGAGGGTGGGTAAATAAAGAAAGAATTTTCATTTTTGGGTAAACTATCCCTTTAAATGATCTGTTCTCTCCGGGGTTCTTTGGAACATGGAAGAACTGTGCATGGTCTTTCTGCACTACAAGAAAAAGTCCTCTGGCATTGTTAATGGAGGACAACTGGGATAACTTCTGCAGGCAGCGTGGGGATTCAAAAAGTGCATATGCCATTTCCCATGTACACTCAAGTAGTCCAGATTAATAACTTATTCAAAGCACATACACATTCAAAGTAAAATCCCACCCTTGAGTTTTAAGTTCTCACAGGAGAGATGTATGTCATTCAGGCCTTTTATCTTTATCTTTTACAAAAATAATTGAAATAGCATTAAAATATAATATTGTTAACAATACAGTATTAATAAGCCTAAGGTTTCAGACTTAAACATAGACAGCGATTAGTTAGAAATCAAAGAAATGCATGGAAGAACAAAAACACAGAGGAAGAAATTGATTAACAGGAAGATATCATTGTTACAAGCAAAATTACAAAAACAAATACAAGTATTTGCATGAGAGTCTTTCATTTAAGTGTATGATTATAAACATTATACAAATATACATTTAAAGCTATATGAGAAGTATGTGCAGGAGATTCATTTATTTAACACATACAAATGTGCAAATCTGATAGCTCACAGACATAAAAATACCAGCCCAGTCTCACAGCAATTCGTACATATTTTACAAGGTGGTTAATTCGTATGACCTCACTCGTACTAATTCATACGATTTTTTCTAAATCGTACGTATTTTACAAATTGCCAATTTGTAAGAATTTGTACAAATGACCCGCACCTAACCCCGCCCCTAAATCTAACCGTCACTACGCTTTAGACAAATCGTACGAATGAGGTCGTACGAATTAGCACAAATTTTCCACCTCATACAAATACGTACGAATTGGTCGTGAGACTGTGTTGAAAAATACAGCCAGTTATGTTGTTTCTTCATTGCAAATATTTTTGTGAGCTTGACTTCTCACGTTCTAGTTTTTGAGATGCATTTCTCATTTTTAAGACACATTATACAACAGTTAGTCCATGCTTGGATCTGAATGGACAAACAGTGTTTCAAGAATGCTGATATAACAGTCATACAGCATTGGGGCATTTCACTGTATCACTCCATTTACCATGTGTTTGTTCCATTCAGACTCTAAGTTCTGAATCACTCTAAACTGAAATGCGAAATCATTTACAGAAGATGTACTTTGCAACTAGTAAAAAGTATGGTCTATATAACATGCAAATGAGTACGAATGAAGTTCAGATGCATTATATTCATCATTTCATGACATAGACCGTGCATTATCATTTCACTGCCACTGTGGCTATGAATTCAGACATACTACTCTCTTCATCTTTCATCTACTTTCATCAGTTATTTAGGAAAATAGAAATCTGCAGGCATGTGGACCTACAAATTTGAAAAAAGAAAACATTAAAGGACATAAAGGACATTAAAGCTAACAGAGGTCAGTGATTATGGCTATTATGTTTTTTCTTCCATTGAATTATTGGCTGAGCCAGATTAACACACCAAAGACCACCAGCTGTAAAATACCTAAATTAGAGAGCGAGGTAGCTCTGCATTTCAGTTTTAGATGTGGAAAATTCAGGCTGACAAAAAAACCTGTGAAGCTAAGAAAAAAAAGAACAGCAAAAGTAGAGGATGACTGGATATGAAATATAATATTTGCTTTCTGCTTTATACATTCCACCTGCTTCTATACAGCTCCAGTGAGATAACATGGCATTTAACAGCAGGCCATTCATATTATGAGTCCATCATGAGTTCTGAAAATCTCTTTGAATCTGTGAGTTTTAAGTCATAAACTGAAACCTTCAAGCATGCCTTTTATATAAAGTGATATTCGTATTCCAAACTTTGCAATAGATTTGAAGTGTTCCTGTTTTTGCTACATTAATATATATGCAACATGTTGCTTATGTAGCCTACATTTCAGATGGGAATCTATTCCTCAAACGTAATCTCTGACATAGCCAAAGCTGCAGAAACACCCGGAATCTACTGATAAGGCATAAACCTCTGTGTGACAAAGCACAGAAGCATTCCGTTTGAACTATTGCCATAGTCTCTGTGCATCACAGCTTGAAAAAACAAGCACCTGAGCTAGAAAAAGCACAACATAATAGATACTAAATATGCATGGCTATCTATAATGAATACTGGTGAACTGTCTCCCTCATGAACACAATTAAAGCCTAACTGTTGCAGTAAACGTGCTATATATTTTCTCTCCTACTATAGAGCAAACATCAAGAGTTCTGCTCTTCGGGTTACAAACCCACACACTTGCTGTGTAGTAAATGATGCACAAGTTTCCTGTTTTTTGGGGTTATTAGTTCTGTAAAACAGATTGCCCACTGTAGTATTAAGATCACGAATAAGAAGGTTTTTTTCTTTTTTTTACCTCTTAACTAGAATGTCAACGCCATCATAAGCATCAGATGCCTCTAAATTAACTCTGGAGCATTTTGACTGATATATGAACTCATGTTGTAATGGTTTGACTATTACGGTATATCAATGCAATGTGGACCAAAGACAGGATATGAAGTCACAAGATGTGACCCTAAAAAGAACAAAATGCTGTGCAACAGACGAATTCTATGCAACTTCCTTACACATTTTAGAAGTTCTTTGTGAGTTAAAATAATACCATCATATGTACTCATACAATGGACCCTTTTCACGTTTGTCTGTGTGTGTTTTATATTGTTCAGAAGCAGGTAGGTTTAGGGTAAAAGTGCTACAATGAAAATATAAATTTACATAAAATGAATCTGGTTATCTGTGCGTGGATCATGGCTGATGCCTGTCACCGACTTACATTGTAATCTTTTCCATGAGCCCATCATGGAATTATGCATTAAGAGTCCTTCGTCATTACACAGAATTCTGTGAGATCAGGTTGGTTTCCGGGTTTCTCTGCAGCGGAAGTTGTCATAGTTGAGTAAACTTGAAAAGCAGTGAATGGGACCACAAATATATTTTTTGCGTTCCCATTTGCTCAAATAGGAAAAGAAAAACTCCACGATAGTGTTTTCATGACTTCCAGTAAACAGAAAAAAATAGAGAGACTGATAACGGCAGTCAATAGAGAGAACGTGTCAAATTTACCGTCCCTCTCATAGAGGCTGCATTAGAAACACCCTCGCATTAGCGTAAACTATCTTTTTGTAATTTGACGCAAAGGTAATATAATACAAAGAAAGGTGATATAAATGTGCGTACATTTTTTTTAAAATACAAATAAGAAAAACTAAATCCATCTTAAAAGGATTTCCGATGCTGATGACCGTTAAACGTGTCATCACAGTCTTGTGAAAAGGGTCCATGAATGCATTTAACCCAGAACACAGCATTGTTTTGGATGTTTTGTACGTTTGCAATATGTACCCTTATGCCTGCTGTTTTGTATCTTTTACAGTGTTCAAATTTGGTTCTGTGTTAAAAATGGCAGTGTAAATGCTAAGTGAACCAGGACTATATGTTTCTTTTTCTTTTTTTGGCACAAATCAAAAGAACCAAGCAAACTTTTTTACTCCATACAGTACCTGAGATCCTGATCAAAGAGATGATAATACTGATCTAAGTAATGTAATGATCTCTTTAACTTGGTAAAATTAATTTAACATGATTTTCGACTGCCTGTCTAAACCACAACTTTAGACTACCCTGAAATCTTAAATTGTTTTGTAGATAATGTAGACATTATGATCTTCAGCTTGTGGCAGAAGCCTCACGCAGCTTGTCTTTTACTCTATGAACCTTACTACAAATTTCATGTGGTAGTGAAAGTTAAAAGGTTATCTGGACATTAAATTTTATATATTTATGCTTTTTTTAAAAAAAAATTGTTTTAGCTTCCATTCCAGATTTCCCCTTGAGGCTTTCCTTACATGATTTAGCTTACATCCTTCCTGACTGATAATCCCCAGTACACTTCCAATATAGACTGTGATGAAAATGCAAATGGATTCATTTACATTGGGGAGAGACTTTTAGCCTTTACGTTGTATTCAAACTGCAGACTTTATCAGTTCATGCATGCCATTATAATTAGACTCATGACCTTGGTGATGCTATAGGAATAGAGAAAAAAATCTGAAGGACAAAATTATACTCCCAATGTGAGTGCAGATCAAAAAAAGAAGAAAAAAGCTGATACTGTTCTCTTAATTTTTAAATCAAATAAGCTCAACGTATTTTATGAGGAAACCAAAACACTAATGCTCCATCCCAGTTTATAGATATTTTCAGAGATGATGTGATGTTTGGAGGTTTTAGATTCTTTCATATCCACCCAAATGGATTTATCACATTAAAAACCTGCTGATGATGTCCAGGCATTACAGGTTTTGTATCAGTTAGACTGTGACAAAGGTGATTTTGTCACATACACACCTATAATAAAGGTTCTTGGTTGGCATCTATGGTGCCATGAGCATTTAATATAAAAAAAAACCCTTTCCACTGCACTTTACAATTATCTTAATAGTGATAAAGGGTTCTTCAGACTATTAAAGTGTTCTTTACACTATATGAAAAACGTGTTCTTTTAAGATCTGTTCAATTTAAGGGTCTTTGGGGAACCACCAAAACTCTGTCTTCTGTAATATCACTGTAAAATCCCATTTTGGAACCTCAACAGAGTTCAAACAGTGGAGCATGCCGCTAGCAACAGCAGGTCATTCTTTGATTCCCATAGAACGCATGAAGAAATGAGAAAAGCATACCCTGAATTGTAGGCTTTAAAAGCCTCTGCCAAATACATAGCCTACATATAAATGTAAATTGAAACACCTTGAAGTGTTTGCATTGAAATTTGTCGACACTAAAGATGCTAGTCTCCTGTGTTCTAGTGATTAAATTGTTCTCAGTATATGTCACTATAATCTTGTATTTGAAACAATGGTTTTATGAAAAGTGACATAAAAAACTATTTTAATAAACGCACAAAAACAGGTTTTAAATGAATGCTATGTCACAAGTGTGATGAATTTTGACCACTTACAACTTAAAAACATAGTACAATTCCGAAACGGAGCTGTTTAATAATGTGTTTTGTGTACGTACCAAAGCAGGAGTTGATGAAGCCGTACCACATGCAGCCTTTCCGTCCAAGCAGCCACCGTCCCTGCACACTGGACGCGAAGCTCAGGGTCGTCCCAAACAAACACACCAGCATGTCACTGACGCTAATGTTAAGAAGCAGCATGTTAACAGGCGTCCTGAGCGTCTTAAACTTACAGAAGAGGACTAACACGACAAAGTTATTGAAAAAGCCGAAAGTCATGATGAATCCCAGGAACACAGACAGAGCGATAAAGCCCGCGCGCGAGAGCTTCTCCACCGGCGAGTCGCTCCAGTCCCCGTCCATAAGAGTTAACCGGTCTTCCTCGCTCATGTTAAAGCTGTAGTTTAAATCAGCCTGCTCGAAAAACATAGTTTAAAAAGTTGTTTTGAGTCAATGCTGAATTTCTAAGGTAAGAGCCCGTTATTCTCGTTTTAATGAACACCTCAGTGCAGCACGGCGCATCAGCATCGTAACTCGGTAGGTACAGATGATGATGATGATGATGGTAAATGGTGATTGTCACAGTTGTTTGTGGACAGTTGACAGATGGGCTTCGCTTGACGTTTACAAGAGGCATGCAGACTGATTATCTAAGTAGCAGGCAGACAGTACTGCTCATTAAAGTCCGCAGAATCCATCAGAGTTACTCAACACTTTTCAGCTTTTAACAAGGTCGCAGCGCGCGTTTCGCTGCAAATTAATGTTGACCGTTTGGAGTCCGTTTCTGTGCTACTTCGTTTTTCTGCTGCACATAGTTGCATTCTAGAGGGAAAATGCTTCTCAGTCCCAGCTGTGAACCCGTCGTTCAATATTCCACCTCAGTGCGCGAGCACGCAACAGGCGTGTAATATAAAGGCATCTTGACGTCACGAGAGAGCGATATGAGCTCATTGTAATTGACATGCAGAAACAGACCTACTACATTGTCAGTGACCTCTGGTCATTTCAGTGTATTTAAAATGCATATTCTTTTTTCATATCTTTTGCGTTATCTTGCAAAACAGTTTCTGTTTACTTTACGCTTCCGGTGGATTAGGCATCTCCTTAATGGAGCAGTTCTACATCATTAGAGGCGGCGCAAGTCGAACGCACCTATTGTCTGTACGGATGCCAACAAAAGCGCGAAGCACTATGCAGATGCCTCACGAGAGAACAACAGGTGTGTTCGACTTGAAGCGGCGCTACAGCCATTTGACAGCGTTTGACAGCTAGGTGATGCACCCATATGCGCGTTATGATCGCTCTCCCTGGCTTTGATTACACCGATTGATCGCTGCAGCGCCGCTCCAAGTCGAACACACTAATCCTTTTTCGCATAATATCCAGAATATATTCAGGTGTCTTTCACTGACGTCAAAACTGTGCCTTGAACTAAGCACTGACCGTATTTCTTTATACTTCAGTCCAAATTTACAGTAAAACTCTATGAATGTACAAAGCTGTCTGAACCGCTGGAAGCGTAAAGTAAACAGGAAGTGTTTATCTGAGCTCAACTGGTTACGCCAGAGAACGCAAATATCTTTGCGAGAGAACGCAAAAGATTTAAAAAACATTTTTTCCTTCCACCCTGAATTTTTTTTACCCACCCCGAATTTTTTTCCTCCACCATGTCCCTTAAGGGGCTCCGTATTACGGTCTTTCCATGCATCCGTGTGTGTGCACATTAAATATATTGATTGATCCTGTTTGATGCGCGAGACGAATAAAGCAAGGCTGCACTGTTATATTGCATTTTTGTTTTTGAACAGGTGTGATTTCATCACATTAATGGCAACAAAGTTTTGTTTCATAAAAGAAGATGGGTTTGGGGTTGTTTCTTGGTGATAATTAAAAACACAGTGGTTTTGATGGATTTAAATAAAGATTTCGAATTTTCTTGTTTTGTTTTTATTTGCACCATAACATCCTTTTTCATCCAGTCTTGGTTTAATGTTATTTTGATGTTTTCTTCTTTGTCGCCACATAGGCTGCATACTGCTTTTTCAGTTATGTTGGATATAATTTAATTGTAATGTTAATGGTACAGTAGCTCTAGGCACAATATGTACTGTTGTCCTCCCCTATTAGTGTATTGGTACAGAACATCACTTTCATAGAACCTGCCAGCATTTCTAGAATAATGTCAACAATAGCAGGATCTCAAAGCCTCTTGTTTGTCCATGTACTGTGGAAAAAAACAATATAGGAAACTGATGTCTCTAAATCTGTTCACATCTTTCATCCCCTCAGGGAGCTCACATCGCCAGGGATCAGAATCACAGGTCTAAATGCTTATAGCTGACTGCCGACTAAAGCCTGCAAAGATTACTACCAGATGGATACGCTTTCACATACTTATCCATTCAGCATTTTGCATAGCTATCAGTGCAAAAAGGGATTGAGGAAGAACCTCAGGTCATCTGTCTTAATGATAAGTGTGTTGTCGTTTTTTACTGCAGTATTGTTCGAGACTTCAAAGAAATATTCCTGAGACGTGATTTTTTTGCCCCTCTAGCTGTTTGTGTTCTCATTTGAAATGCATGTTTAGGTTAATTGTTGCTGTCACAATAATTTGGGAACAACAGTAATTTTCAACAAAAAAAGGCTAAGCTCTTAATTGAATTCACTCAGACTGCCATAGTGAAAGGATACAAGCTATAGAAAAAAACATACAAATATTTTCAAATCTATGACTTTATATGAAAACACTTTGTCTATTAATATGCATTTATTCCAATGACCCCAAATGATTCGTTTAACAGTTAATATTTCCAAACCCCTCCTTTGCGTGGCATTAATCTGTGATGACTGGTCTCTGATAAAGCAGTGTTTGTGAGCACAGTGCTGCTTTATGTACAGTGTTACTGGGGAAACCTCTGTTTTCATAGCTTATACATTAGTATTTTCATTCAGAACAACGCAAGTGGGTGGACAATATGGTAAAGTTTTATGTTGATATCAACTCTTTCTTTTGAGGAACAATAACTTTATACACGTCACTTTAAGATTTAAAACTTTGCAGGATGTTTTTATTCACTTAGAGCATGAAAGCTCATTTTCAGAAAAACATAATAGGGGCACTTTAATACTTTATGCAGTTTTGCTTCTCAAGAAAGATTTTTTTCCTTAAAAGAAAGATTAATAATAATAACAATGATGAAGATGATGATAAATAAATAACATTCAATGCATAACAATTGCATACTTACCTTCTCTTAATATTTAACTCTATCCAGCTTGTAAATTCAAAGGTGTCACAGGTCATCTCAGTTAGCTAAAGGACATAATGTCATAAATGAATAAATTGTTATGAATGGTGTTTACTCAGCTTGTCATAGACTAGTGTTGATCTTTTTCTGTTATACAGTTGTTGTCGTTCTGTTTTATTCTGTGTCTGTTTGTAATGTAGGTCCTGTTGTATAAACACAGAAGAATCACAAATACATCATTGTGTACTTGTGGTCTTGTCCAGATTTCAATCAGAGCGTGTTGCGCATTCATTGTCATCAGTGTTGTTTGTATTGGTGGTTTTGACTGTTTAGCTTGATGTTCATTCCTCTATAAATTCACCTTTTTCACTTTCCTACAGAACATGAAGAATTGCATTGCACTGGAGTCTCAAATAAAGCCTTTAAGCCGTGATCAGAGGAGATTTCTCACCTCAAAAACCAACAGACCAAACATGACCGCAGAGTGCTGTTCTCACATACAAGAGTGTGAGCGATGTGCCATAAATCCTCAGAGTGGACAGAGTTCATGTACAGTAAATTATCCTCTTCTGATTTTGTCACAGTATATGCACCATATGGCAGTGCAGAAAGGGTCTAGTTTCATCTAGTGTTCTTAATAGATTGATAAAAGTGTAAGTTGCTTCTAAAAAAAACACAAACACTTTAAGTACAAATAAATAATGTCACTACATTCTACTAAAAAGACTATGATGATGGTCGATAATAGTTTAAGTGTAGTATTGGCTTTATTACACTTAAGTTGTGTGTTTTAATATCTTGTTTTAAATAATTTCTTTGAGTTCTTTCCTTTTAAGGACCAACACATTTGCTGCTGCACAACTTAACAAAAATAAAATTCATTAGACGGGTTCAGGCTAAAGTCATTATGGATTCGTTTTGAATAAAAAAAATAGCATTGAACATTGAATAGTCATGTTTATCTGTTTGATTGTAATCTTGATGTGCAGGCTAATATATCTTTCAAAGCTTGTGATTAATAAAATGCAACTTATCTGGACATATATAAAATAGGTTTTCCTTGTGATGCTCTATCATGTTGGAAATATTCCCTACACCAAACCTAAACCTACCTGTAGTGTTAACAAATCCAAAAGTAATGTAAAAATGTGTTTGCTGAAGCTGCCATGCTATTTTAACTCCCTTACACTGATTTGAGCTGTTTTGTCGAACCATTCTCATGGGATTTGAATTTGTCATTAGTTTAATTGTAATGCCATATCACGTGAGCTAACAAGTAAACCTACTGAAATCAAAAACCCATACATAAAGTTTTCAAATCGTGCAAGATGTTAAAGATATTTTAAAGTCATAACATAACGTTCTGCAACTAATTGTATAAAAATTAACATTTATTAATCAAAAATGTGCCTGTAAATTATACTTTTGTGTGAAAAGGAATAAAAGCTGCGGGAGTTTTACTGCCTCTAGTGTTCATTTTAACTGGAAACTGCAGCAATTTGTATGTACAGGTATAGGTATGTTTTTCAGTTTTGCAGAAACGTATAAAGAAACACTTATTTCCAATGAGCCTAGGTTGTGCAACACAGGGTTACTGGAAAACTGAAAAATATCCTGTATAATAAAACTGTACAGTATACAGTAAATTACTGACAGTTTTTTAACTTAGTTTTCTTGCTACAATTCTTCCATTTCCTCAAAACCCCATATAAATGCTCCATATAAAGTTGTCCACCTTGTACAGCAATGCATTTGCCATGCCAAACATGCATAAAGACTTATAGAAGCAAGCTAAAATGACATGGATGCTTCATCAAATATGTTTTTATCTGTTGTTAAACTATCATTTAGCTTTAGGGTAGTGTTTTTTTGAAAGTAGTATGCATTATTTTCAAATTTTCAATTGCTGCCATACATTAACCAGTTTAATAATACATTGCAAGATTCATGTTCATCTGTTTTGAAAAATACTGAAGATGCATTTTGCTACTACACACTGGGCTTCACTTTAAAAATGACTCAAAATGTGTAACAAGCAACGTAGAGATATATTTTTCCAGTGAACCTGGTTTGCATTTGAGACAGTGGATCAGTTGAAATCAGTGCATAAGGGATGCTGTTGTAGGATCACAAATTTAGAAATGGTTAAACACAAGTTTCAGTATAAATTGAAAGTCATGTATTTTTGTTATTAACAGGAAGATTATAATGAGACAGTAGCTTTTTGTTAGCTCCA
>JAUMHE010000056.1:5315937-5337259 GCA_032359235.1 Enteromius mattozi
ATGACGGGAATTAAACTTTATTTATCAAATGCAGAGACGGTCTCTGTAGTCAAGACGATGATAATCACTGGAAATCAGGTAGAGCAACATTGTGTGAGGCCAGATCCACCCCACATCTGGCCCATGTGAAATCTATGCGGGCCAGATGTGAGCCGGATCTGGGCCTACACTGCTTGCTGTCTAGGTCTCTAAAAAGTGCACCCAGGTACATTTGTAGAGCTCTGGCAGTCATGTGACCCATTCTGTTTACTTGACCATGCTAGCAGGCAAGAACTGGGGGGAGCATATATGACATAAATAGCACCAGCATAAGTTTTAAGGCAAAAGAGTTTACTGCACACTTAATTAAAAAGACATAGATCTGTACATAGCAAAATTTAACAGATTAAATTAGATTAAATTAAGGTCCCTATAATGCCCTCGGGGTGTTTTTAGCGTGTATCAGTAAAGGAACAGATTTCCTGATCTGCAGTATCCTGATAACTACAACTACCTCATCAACTTTCCATCCTAACATTACTCCAAAGAGTTTTTACAAGCCTACAGAACCTGGAGTTACCCTTTCACCTACTGGGATCACCTACCCTACTCATCTGGGATCAGTCCCTGCCCCTTTCCCCCGACAGGCTGCCCCACCGCGGGCATGGCGGTCAACGCTCCCTTGATTCCCCTAGCGACCCGGCTGGGAGCCTGGGTAGCGCTTTCCAGCCCCTTGCGGTGGTTGATACGGACGGTCTGCCTCGGCTATGCAATTCAGTTCGCCAGGCGCCCGCCCTGGTACAGAGGCATCCGTTACACCACTGTCAGCTCGGACACGGATGCCCCTGTCCTGTGTGACCTTGCGGTCCTACTGGCGAAGGATGCAATCAAGCCTGTCCCTCCAGCCGAGATGAGGTCAGGGTTTTACAGTCCTTACTTCATTGTGCCCAAAAAGAGCGGTGGGTTGAGACCCATCCTGGATCTACTGGCTTTGAATCGGTCCCTTCTCAGACTGCCGTTCAAAATGCTCATCCCGAAGCACATACTAACATGCATTCTGAGCCAGGATTGGTTCGCAGCCATCGACCTGAAGGACACGTACTTTCATGTCTCGATTTTGCCTCGACACAGACCCCTTCTGCGGTTTGCTTTCGAGGGTGGAGCATATCATTACAAGGTCTTACCCTCTGGCCTGTCCCTCTCTCCCCGCGTCTTTACGAAGGGTGGGTGGACTGCCGTGAGAGCTGGACGGCTGCACGGTTGAGTGTCCCTGTAATGTGAACTAGGGGCACTCCAGCCCGTAGGAAGGCAGGGTCGGACCACGGGCTGAATAGGCGACGAGATAAGATAAGCCATCTCCCTGGCATATCTTTACCAGGGAGAGCCGTGCCCCTTAGGACTGAGAGCCCACTCAACAAGGAGTGTTGCTTCATCTTATGCGTTGGGGCTGCAGGCTGGGCGACACCGAACACCTTCGCGAGGTTTTACGACCTCCGCGTAGAGGCTGTGTCCTCCCGTGTCTTTACTGAAGACAGCAGGTGAACGGGAGGCCGGCTGGTGTCGGCTTGCTGCGCCTTTCCCCAAGGGATCCATGCGTAAGGTTACGTGCAGACTCCTCTGCTGACAAACTTGAAAAGAAAGCTCGCCTGTCGGCGGGGGGGGTCTCAGCGTAACGCGGCCTCAGAGTCGTGGCCTGTTCCATGGGTGTTCCCATAAGTAACGTCGAAGTGATTCGACTGAAAGGGTAACGTCTAGGTTACGAACATAACCCACGTTCCCTGAACATAGGTTACACTTTCGTGCCACGACTCTGGAGTCACGCTGACGCCGACTCGGCTCCTCAGCGAAAACCTGCAGGTGCACTGCATCCGTGCCCTCTTATACTCACGTAGTGATGAGGTGCACCTGATTGCAATCTGTGCACGCCAATATTCATTGTCCTTTTGTTTGAAGCTCAAAGGCAATTGGTCTCTCTGGCGAGTTCCCATATGTAACGTCTCTGTTCTCTCCTTCAGGGAACATAAACCACAGCATAGCTGTGTCACTGTGAGTACAGTATCATAAATGTTGTGATGTTTTGCAAATAACAAATTTCAGGAGGAGCGTCGAACAATTAATCACGGCTGGCACCGCGTTATCCTAATCACAACTGCCCAATCAAATTCCTTCTCCTCGCTATAAATATTCCCATTTTCCTTTCTTCCGCATCTCGCTTTCTCACGCATAGCTTCACTAAACACCGGAAAGTTAAGATGTCTTAATCTGACTCCTCAGATTACCTCCGCCCGCTCCTCGCCCCACTCCTTCCAACGCTTCGGCCAGCCAACTAGCTGCTGCCCCGCCGGCTACTCCACTCGAGACCGCGGGTGCTAGCAGAGGCCTCCCAGCTCTTCAGCGAGACGCGCCCGCTCTCGCTCACCTCCTCCAGCCAGACCTCAACAGCCATCCCCGGCTTCATCCTATACATCTGCCTGCTCATCCACCGGAAAATGGACCATAATTTCACTTCGCCAGACCCTCTCAGCCGCCGGAATCCCATTCTCAAGGAAATCAAACAAACCGGGCCTTCTCAACATCCTAAACACACACCTACCAGACGCCATTCCTCCTGCCTCCCCTCCAACCAGGAAAAGAACCCAAAAGACCGCTACTCACCAGCCATCAGCTCCGACATCTTCAATCCACCGTTCCAGCCGCCCAAGACCTTCCGCCAGCCTCGGCATTGCTCCAGACGCCGACAGCCCTTCACCATCCTCCGGCAACCAGCTCCAGCTATCCGCTAGCCCGCTCCAGCCACCCGCTAGCCTGCTTCAACCTCACGCCAGCCAGCCGCAGCCGCAGCCGCTCGCCAGCCAGCCAGCCCCAGCCCTCCGCCAGCCAGCCGCAGCCTCTTGCCAGCCAGCCTCAGCCCTCCACCAGCCAGCCCCAGCCCTCCACCAGCCAGCTGCAACCGCTCGCCAGCCAGCCCCAGCTCCTCATCCAACCCGGACTTTCTGGCAACTTTCAATCCACCCAAATGTTTCAAAACAACCCGGACTACTTCCCAAACTGGCCTGCCGCTCCCCAAACTTCTGTTTTTCCTAATAACCCCTCTTTCCATAACCATCCTAATACTTCTCTTTCTCTTCCCCCAGATTTCCAGCAACACGGGCCCTCCCACACGGATTACAACTTTTCCACCCCAGGTTCCAGCCCCCTCCTTTCCTAACTTTACTTCTTTCCAACCAGTCGCCCCTCCTGCCCCCTCCGCTAACCCTCCTTTTCCCCCTCTTTCTTCCCGCCCCTCCTTTTCCCTTTCCACAGCTCAACCTCTACCCATCCCAGCCAACGCCCTGGCCTCAGAACCAACCCCAGTTCCTCCTCACCTAAGAAACCAGATCCTTGCAGGTACCGACATAGACCTTTTTTCCCTCCTCTCCCCTTTTTCCCCTAGCCCTGCAGATCGCCAGGTGGATTGCGGCGAATTCACCCTCACCTTAAAACACTCAAACTCAAACCCTTCCCGTGCACTTTCATTTCCCGAATTCACCACTGCTTTTTCCCGTTATACAGACGCAATTTGCTCGGTTTTTCCCCATAGGAGGCGCAAGCTTAACGATTATCTAGCCATCATTTCGGAGCTCGCGTCCTCCTATGGGGGTACACATTTCTATACGTACCACAAAATGTTCTCGGCCAAATCCGCATTCAGAGTGTCCCAGTGGAACCAGTGCATCTACTGGGGCGCTCTGGATCTGGACCTCCACAACAGAGTCTTTACAGGGTGCCGCAACTTCACCTGCGCGATCTGCAGGTCTATCACCCATCCTTCCTCCTCTTGCCCCTTCATTTCTTTTTCCCTTCCTTCCCAGTCTGACCAACCTAAATCTTCAAGCTACGTCTCCAGAATCCCCTCCCTCCTCCAGCAGCAGATCCCTCGCCCACCCATCCCTTCACGCCGTAACATCTGCCAGAATTTCAATACCCACAAATGTCTCAGATCATCTTGCAAATATTTACACATCTGTTCATTTTGCGGGGGGGCCCATTCAAAATCATATGTTCCTCCATCAATAAAAACGCAAAAAAGTATTTATCGACTCCTGTGAATATTTCTCGCCTATCTGCTGAATTGTCTTCTCACCATGATCCTAACTTTTCTCATTATCTATTATCAGGTCTGACACACGGATTCCACCCCGGAGTTTCCAGCATCCCTACCCAGTCCCACATTTGCCCAAACCTCCAATCAGCCACTACCGATCCAGACTCCGTAGAGACTCTAATCAAAAAAGAATTAGAAGCTACATTCATGATCGGCCCCTTCCCCTCCCCGCCCTTCAGTACTTTCCGAATCAGCCCAATCGGCATCTCTACCCGGAAGTACTCAGGCAAAAAGAGGTTGATCATCGATCTCTCTTCCCCCCACAATTCACCCATCCCCAGCATCAATAGCCTGATCCCCCTAGAAGAATTCTCCCTCCTCTACCACAATGTCGACCAAGCCATCGAAATCATCAAGAAAGTTGGAAAAGAAGCATGGATGGCAAAAGTAGACATAACATCCGCTTTTAAAGTCATGCCCATCCACCCTGATTTCTGGCACCTGTTCGGCATCAAATGGCTAAACCATTTCTATTTTGCTGTCCGTCTCACCTTCGGATGTAAAAGCAGTCCAAAAATTTTCGACATGCTCTCTGAAGCCATCTGTTGGATCCTGTCTAACAACTACCAGATCAGATAAAGAAAAAATAGACAGGATCATTCTCATCTCCTCCAACCTCCTTGCCCACCCCCAGTGCTCCAAACGAGAACTTCTTTCAGTTCTAGGGCACCTTAATTTTGCCATGCGCATCATTCCCCAAGGCCGCCCCTTCATTTCCCACTTACTAACCCTCGCCTCTTCAGTCCCATCCCTCAAAGATCCAGTAACCCTAACAGGCCCTTGTCTCCACAAGCTCCAGCTGTTGATCTCCTTTCTGTCCCAATGGAATGGCCATCCTTTTTTCTATAAAGACTGTTTAGCCGACCCCATAGACATCCAGCTATTCACCAATGCCGCCCCCTCCATCGGTTTCGGGGGTTTCTACCACAACCGTTGGTTCGCCTCCCCATGGCCCACCGAACTAGCTGAAACCCCCGCCCACCTAGCCTCCACAGCCCTTTTCGAACTCTACCCCATTGTAGTCGCCACCGCCCTTTGGGGCAAAGAATGGTCAGCCTCATGCATTGTCGTCCACTGCGACAACGAAGCCACAGTCCATTGCATCAACAAACATAGCTCCCACTCTCCCTCTATCATGCCCCTTCTCAGATGCCTAGTCTGGATTTCCGCCCTCAACCAATTTGTCTTGACTGCCAAACATATCCCAGGAAAAGATAATACTATTGCTGACTCTTTGTCTCGTTTTCTTTTCCAGAAATTCAGGACGCTGGCGCCAGATGCCGACCCCCTGTTGACCCCAATTCCTCCCTACTCGCAGCTCATATTCCTCTAAACCACCCCTTAAGGCCTCTCTACGAACACTCCTTAAACGCCATGCTCCAAGCAGTGGCTCCAAGGACACTCCAATCATACCTCACAGCTTGGAGAGCTTTCAAAACTTTCCACTTAAGCTATAACCTCCCTTTTCCAGATTTCTCCCTCCTCGCAGTCACTTCATTCATTTCTTATCTTCACTCCCTTAGATTCCTCCAAGCTAATTCCATTAAAGGATATTTAAGCGGAATCCAATTTTTCCATAAACTGCTGCACGGTTCCACCTCCCCAGCCATCACCAATGCCCAAACAAACCTCATCCTCAAGGGGTTCCAAAGAGAAAACCCCACCCGCCCCGACCAAAGACTACCCGTAACCTTGGAAGTCTTAACCCTTTGCATTGCTACCCTCCGCAGAGGCTACAGCTCCCCCTTAATAGATCGCACACTAGAAGCTATGTTCACTCTAGCGTTCTTCGGATTCCTAAGGTGTTCCGAATTCACCACCAATTCCCCTTTCAACCCAGCCATCCACCCTACCATCTCCGACCTATCTATCAACAACAACGATACCATGACATTCTTCATCAAATGCAGTAAAATAGACCAATTCAAGAGAGGCCACTGCATTTAAATTTTCAAGCTCCAGTCCCCCACCCAACCCTACCAAACCCTCTGAGCCTTCTTAACCTTCAGAAGCTCGTTCGCATCATCCCCACTAGAACCCCTTTTCATTGACGAACTCAATCGCCCCGCCTCAAGGTTTTGGTTTCAGAAGCACCTCAAAACTGTCCTCCTCAGATCTGGTATCTCTCTCGACAGATTTTCTTCCCATTCCTTCAGAATCGGAGCAGCAACTTCAGAAATGCTCACCTGTCTAGAAAGAGGTCTCGCCCCCAACCAAATCCAGACCTTAGGCCATTGGTCCTCAGAAGTTTTCAAAAATTACATCCGCTCAGACCCTGCTTCAATCCTCCAGGCCATGCAAACCATTACCAGCCCTTCCCCAAGCCCAGGTTTGCCCCGGTTTTCCCGCCCCATAATTAAAAAAAAAAAAAAAAAAAAAAAAACACCTCCGCAGAGGTCCTTTTCTTTCCCTATCCCGCCTCCGCAGAGGTCTCCCTCCCCTGTCTCCGCAGAGACTTCCGACCTCCGCAGAGGTTCTTTTCTTTCCCTATCCTGCCTACGCAGAGGTTTCCCTCCCCTGTCTCCGCAGAGACTTCCGACCTCCGCAGAGGTCCTTTTCTTTTCCTATCCCGCCTCCGCAGAGGTTCCAACGTCAAAGAAGCATCCCACCTTGCCTCCGCAGAGGCCACCCCCCCAAGCCTTTACCTTACCTCCCCAGAGGCCTTACCTTCCCTCCTCCGCAGAGGCCTCCCCCTAAGCCCTTACCTTACCTCCGCAGAGGTCTTCCAGCCTTCTCCCACCTCCGCAGAGGCCACCCCCAAGCCCTAACATTTCCCTACCCGGCCAAACCCACTCCCATTAATTATTTTTATCTTTTGCCTTGTCTCTTACACCTCCTAATACCTGTTTCTGCTTCTACCCGCAGGTCTTCCGACTTACCAGGGCACCACATTCAACTCCGCCTCCCCTTCCCACCACCAGCAACTCGTCCAGCTCCCTCATGCACTTTTGGGGGGCTCGCTTGGCTGCTGTCCTCAATCAAGCTTTTCTGGGGGGCATACAGGGACCGAGCCGGACGCCGAGCCCTCACCCTCATTTAGGGTTCAAACCACTAGGGTTCAGATTCCGCCATCCTCCCGGCTCGCCCCCCCAGACAACACGCCAAACTCGCTTACCAATTCTTCTAGATTAAGAGAAAGCGCAAACTAGTGAAGTGATGTTTTGCAAATAATAAATTTCAGGAGGAGCACCGACCGATTAATCACGGCTGGCACCGCGTTATCCTAATCACAACTGCCCAATCAAATTCCTTCTCCTCGCTATAAATATTCCCATTTACTTTCTTCTGCATCTCGCTTTCTCACGCATCCCTCCCCCGCCCCTTCTCCGCCTTAGTTACGCAACTTCTTCGGGGGGGCATGCAGGGACCGAGCCGGATGCCGAGCCCTCACCCTCATTTAGAGTACAAACCACTAGGGTTCAGATTCCGCCGTCCTCCCGGCTCGTCCCCCCGGACAGCATGCCAAACTCGCTTACCAATTCTTTTAGATTAAGAGAAAGCGTGAACTAGTGAAATGAATCATCATTAATAAGCACTGCCTTAGAAATTAATACTTTACACTCAAGTGAACCTTATTCAAATATCTCCTAACTTTTTGTGCAATGCACTCACCTTCATCCATATCTAATATTAATTAATGTCATACGCCTACAATCTTCTTTCTTAGAATTTCCAAATTTTCAGCTTGAACTTGAATCACAGATGTGGCCATTTTATAAAAATGAAGTCTTTCTTTGACAGGCATGTATCTAAGCTGCACTGGAAGCCTCAAATACCCCTCAAATGTGCCAAAAACGTCTTCCTTTCTTTTTCATCTCACAGAATTTTGTAGCTTTCTCCTGAGCTGATTTCATATGAAGCCACAGTTAAAAGTACTTTTTGTAGCTTTTTTTTTGTGGCAACTTGGCAAATGTACAAAAAAAAAAAAACTTGGTAAATGCTTTGCTTACTGTTAAAGAAATAAAGATTCTGTTATATGTCTATTCAGCCAAGTTATGCCTGCAAAAAGATTCAACATTTCATAAGCTCTTCTGTGCCACCTGTGCAGTGTTAATTTGGCATGTGAGAATCTGAAATATTCAGTTTAACCATAATTCATAACCAAAGCAGTATATGCATAAAGGAAACATACAAATTAAGTAAAAGAAGGATGTATCATCTTCACGAATCCCTGCAAGCCAAGAAACAAATTGTTTAACAACAAAAATGGCCTACTTTAGTGAATCTGATTAAGCCTACAGCAAAACAAAGCAGCACAAATAACCTACTTAATTAATCAATTTAATTCTTCATAGTTCTTGCATTGTTGCCAATTATGTAATTTCTGAAAGAAATTGCTGATGGCAGTGTAAAAACATCACTTTTCCTGAACATCAAGTGACTTTTTTCTTGCCCTGCCATATTTCATTCCTCTTTGGACATTTCACTGACACCACAATTTCTAATGCATTGGTGTATCTTACATGGAGCAACAGAACCATGAGCCCGAGGTAAAAAAAAAAAAATTAGCAATGTAAAAAATGCTCATTTGGTGTATATGCACTGGAATGAATAACATGTATGCAATTCTAACGTGAAACTTCTAATGATTTCTAATGATAATGCAAAACAGTTCCTTCAGTTTTAGACCGCATGCTCACAACAGTGCGCCTCCTACGCAATCTTCAACTAACACATCATATCTACTTCTTTTTCATCACTCATAATGATTTTGTGTCGCTTCAGGGTAATGTGGTGCATGTAGAGTGTTGTAAATTTGATTTATAGGTCTGCGAAGGAACACAGCATTAACAGAAACATGAATTTCAGATATAATTCTCTGTGAAATTTACAGATTGCACTGGAATGCACAATATTGGCACACATATTGACTCACACTGAAAGCGAAAAAAAACAGATAGGCTAATACTGAACAAGTGAGACTGAGACTGAAAAATATTAGTCCACCACCAGTGCACAGTGTCTTGTCAGTTATGCACGCCAGTGTTCTGTATTTATTATTTGTGGAGCATCATCTGTTTCATCAATCTATCCCATAGCTAGTTGGTGTTACTATTGATTTATTTACAATTATCACAGAATTATGCGTTTGAGTACTTTCACTGAAATACATGCTCCTGGTTAAAAATAAATAAATCTGCAGAGGCCATGGCTTTTTAAATTTGCATTACTGTCCAAAAGTTTGGAACCACTATATGAAATTTTAAGGGGAGACACTGCAGTGTTTTCATATACAGGTCAAATTTGAGATTATGGGCTTTTTGGTTTTTCATAAAGTATTTTCTCAGACTAGCGGGAAAAAAACATCCAAAAGACACTGTTAAGTGTTTCTTTTATAGCACTTTGTCTATTTGTATCCATAGATTTCAAATACAATACATATGTTTAAAGGCTGTTTTTTCAAAATGAGTTTTTTCTCCACTTCAGTTACACACACTAGACTTTACATTTTTATCCCTGTCTATATCCTGAAGGTTTTTACAGAGGGATTTGTTATAATTTGCTTGATAATATTCAATATTTTATTCCCCCAAAAAACATCAAAATGTATTGTTTTCTGTCAGTTCTAGGTATTTCTGATTTATGGAGCGACTAAATGAGATACCCAAAATTCCCTCTGTAAAAACTTTTGACTCTAATATCTAAAATTAAATTAATAAATATGAATTTTGAAACTGACTTCATCCAGTGTTTATGTTTGTTCTAGAAATATATGCAAATTAGTGCATATTTCATTAAGAATGCCTCATTTGCATATTTAAAATTAATATTTTAAGCTTCTAATACAATTTTATTTTGCAATTATCAATGTAATCAATCAACTAGCTAAGGAAGGTGATAACTATTAGTTGTTGGGTTTTTTTTACCCTATTTGGAATACCGACCTGCCTAAGCAATCACTCACCTGTACCGTGCACCTATGATCCCTGGATCTGGACAGCTGTAAGGTACCCTCTGTGAATGCTAACCTGATCTGCTCACCTGAATTAACGGAGCCCAGATTCCCGTTAGCGATCAGGAGATCACCTGCCTGCCACCAATAGCACTCACCAGCACCGTGCACCAAAGATCCCTGTATCACAACGGCCGTAAGACCTTCTCCATGTATATTAACCTGATGTAGTTACCTGTATTGAAGGAGCCGTGATCTATGATAGCGATCGGGAGATCGCCCACCAGCCGAAGTACCACTCACCTGCACCGAGCACCAAAGATCCACGGATCCAAATCCCGTAGGAAACCCACCACGTATATCTTACCCTCTGCTTTGAGTTTCAGGGGATGAGCTAGAGGATAGCGATCAGGAGATCACCTAGCAGCCTATGTTTACTTACCTGTGGAAACGAAGACACGCACTCAGACTGCGATCAGGAGACTTTAATAAATAGCTGTTTGCTTTACCTACTCAAATTGATTCCAGTGTCCTCAGTCTGAGCGTTACACTATTCATCTGCAGTGTCACCTTAATGCTTTTGAAAGAAAATTTCGTGCACTCTATTTTAAAAAGTGAAGACATTTGATGTTCAGATTGATTTATTCTATTTCAGATAAATACTGTATTCTTCAAACAGTTTAATTCACGCATTAATTAAAATTAACCAATAGTGTGCAATTTATTTTAGCAGTAAAAAAAGTTTTCCATATTTCCTAGGACTTTCTTGTACAAAATCAGCACATCCGGAATAGCCTATTTCTTGAGCAAAGGTTTCTAAATACACTGGAATAACGGCTGTTGAATATGGAGATCTGTCATCACAAGTACAAATCACTCCATGAAAAGGGTCTAATAAGTCAATGTCTCTGGAAGAGGTTTGGGTGAGTGATATTCCACTGGTTGTGCTGATAAGAATGAAGCAGGGAAAGGAGCAGAAATCCATTTCAACAGCCATGAACACAAAGCACTGTAGGATGCTGATCTCTTGGAGCACCGACTGGTCCTAAAATCGGAAACATGCAGATGAGGCCCTGAAGTAAGTGAAGCTCCTTAGTCTGAAACACCCAGATGAAAGTACCTTGAGATGAAGGGATACTTGAATATTTTACCAATGCATTTCTCACTTTCCAAACCACAACCAGAACACTTTTGGCAATGGTATACACATTAAGTGCAATCACTTGTCCATTAACAGTTTGTGTAAGATGTTGCACTACACTGTTGTTGAGACTACTTATATAATACTTGAGAATAAACATGAGAATTCTTGCTCACCAGTGAATGGGTGCCATCAGAATGAGAGCTGATAAAAAAAACATCACACTATTTACATGTTTTCTCAACCATTAAAGTCATTCACCTGTAAGAGTTTCGTGGGGGATATATTTTACAAATGTCCCCTGAAAAAATATTTAAGCATTTCAGTTCATTCTTTTGAAAAGTTAGTCACACAGGCGTTGTGCTGAGTTGCTTTTCGCTGTGGATTTAAAGGACTCACAATCATGCTTGACTTGGCTCCCTCATTTACTACAAGCGTATGTGTTTGTTAGAGTGTATTAGAGAACAGTGTATATTTTCTATAAGCTGCCTGCTCCTTTCTCAGCCATTAGATAAAGCAACTTCTTCAATTCCAGTGTATTGCTTTGAGGTGAATTGCTTGACTTGCTGTCATGATTATTTGCTCTGTTATACTTTCTGGATGGATGTTTTTTTTTTTAGGTCAATCCTGTTGTCAATGACTTGTCAGTAGCCTATTTTCTAGAAATTGTGCATACCACTTCAATATATTATTGCAGCCACTTCAACAAACTCAACTACAGCACACTCTCAGAAATAAAGTTACAAAAGCTGTCACATGGGGCATTAGCTTTTCAAAATGTAAATGTTTGTACCTAAAAGATTCATTTTGCTACCTTAAAGGTACATACTGTACTAGTACTTAAAGTGTACATATCTGAACTTAATAGGTACAAAAGTGTACCTTTTGAAAAGGTACCACCCCAGTGACAGATTTTGTACCTTTATTTCCGATAGTGCAGAAAAGAAATGGACTCAACCACTGCATGGTTCATAAACATGCCGTCCACAAAAATTGTGCTTTTTGGGTTATGAATATTTTTTATGTGTGTGTAATAAATAAATAAAATAGCTGAAAATGTATTCACCCTCAGGCTATCCATGATGTAGGTTTGTTTCTTCATCTGTACAGATTTGGAGAAATTTAGACTAGACAAAGGTTTTTTATCTGTTGTCTGAACTCTTATTCTGACCAAATTTTTTTTCTTGATTATCATGTTTAACGCAGAAATATGTTAAAATACATAAGTAAAATGACACATAAACAGCAACTCAACAGTGTGATGATATATATTGTGCAACACAGGTGTTTAGATGTTTTGGTATTAAATCAGAAGAAATAATTACACGAATATTCCTCAAGAAACATATAAACACGTCCACCAGGAGCACAAGTACGCATGAATAAATAAGTGACACTACCATACCATCAGAGGTCATAAACACCCCAGCACTGGAAAACGGCAGAAGACATCAGAGGGAACTCACGGAAGTGCATTAGAGAAAAAACACAGTCATACTGAAAGTTACATACCACTGTGATATCTGTTGTTCAAAGGTTTTCCAGCAGTTAGAGGAGCTGTGTTTAATTAATTTAATACGATTATAATATGAATGTGCTTAACCAACTAAGATTAACCAATGCACCAATGAATTTCATCCTTCATAAGCTCATAGACTTAATTAGTCATACTGTGTGCCCATGGATTTCTGAGAAGAAAGCATAAACATGGTTATTTATAATCTGTTTTAATGGCAGTCTATAATTTTACTAGTTTTCAGAACCTGCTCAACTAAGAATTTTCAGTCAGCTTTCATATTTATTTAATTAACATTTTCCTAAAAATTCTTAAATGAAATTAAATTGTCCGTTTTAAAAGTCTACCATTCATTTTTATTATTTATTTACTTGTTTTATTTAAATCAAAATGCTACTCACATTCAGGATGAAGCAAACACTGCTTAATGATTGTTAAATGTCAAAAACAGATTGATAAAAAGATGATAAAATTGAGCTTGAAGGTCTTAAACTCTGTTCCGCATGTGAGAAATAATCCCTTTAGATTCTCTGTAGTAGTTCTAATCCAAATTTCTGCACAAACGGTAATGTTAATGCAGAATTTATCATTTAAATATTGATCTATGCCTCCTAACTTACCAACATTTCCATAAATATACATCATTTACATGCAGACAAAGACATACATATGATAATGGCTCATTTCTAGAGATAGATAAATAGCATCTTTATATAACATAACAGTAACAAAGCTCTTGGACAGTCTTCAGCTATTTTTTATGTATGTATTTATTTATTTGTTTATTTAGAACACTCTGGAAATATCTGAATATTAATGGTTGCCTCTAAGCATTGGATGTTCTCTGCTAATTGATTGTGACCCTGATATCAGTTCCATGTCTGCTCTGATATATAGTTCATGGACAGAAAAAAAAGAAGCTGAATGCAAATTTAAAAGTCAAATGCAAATAAAGGAGGTGTGTAAAATTTACCTGCCACTTGGAAATATGGTTAGTACTAATTTATTTTTAGCTTATTCTTTTGCTGATTAATCAGACATTTATGTTGGGTATGTGCTGTTAAATGCACGTCAGATATTTTGGCACATGTCTGACATGTCTGATCTTAAAACTATATCAAACTATATCATTATGTAATGAATTATTCTAAATGAACCCCTATAAGGGGAAACGTGTTGCAAAACTATAGGCTAGTAATTAATCGAAGAACATCACTTTGCTGTTTTCCTCTTAGGTCTGTCCAAAGACCAATAGATAGTCAAATGAAGCACAGGGGAATGAGTCAACGTGGAAAATCACTGCACTTTAACGTCGCTCCACGCGTTGCTCATGAATAGGTCACTGTTCTCATGGTGAATAATTCTGTGCTTGATTACTCTCCTCTGACAACGCGCATAAAAAGATGCCGATAAAGCGTGAGCCTTTTTAAATTCCCATATACCAAATATTTCAATATCGAAATGCTAACACGAGCTCGTCAGATAGCTTGCATCTATTTGAGAGGAAAACAAAAGAACTTTAATTTCCTGCTATCGCGGCAGGATGGTTAATCGATAACAGAAAACATCGCTTGTGTTATCCTGCTACGACTAACGTTATCTGATGTGGAGCCGCTTTATCGCTCTATCGCGGAACTCATGATTAATGACATTGGATGATCCATAAACCGCGATCCTTGGACTATACAGAGAATTTAAACAGACACCCATGATATTGCGCCATATTATAGTAACGTTAGTTAGTTAGCATCTCTAGCTGCAGCCCTACAGTCATGACGCTAACTTACACGGCTAACTGACCTCACAGAAATAACTGCCAACCAAAATGCCGTTTTACTTTCTTTAAACGATAAACTGGATTCACCCGGATGCTTGCTGAACACGGACACGCTGGACTACTGTCAGATATTGTTTTGACGCAGAAATTGTTTTGAGAAGAAGTTAACGTTAGCTTGGTTAGCTTTGGGCAGGCGCTTGTGGCGTTACTTCACATGCAGCAGCTGTTTATACAGAAACTTCTTCTAATTCACTTTTCGTGTATGTTTGGATACTAGTGCAGTCTTAGAGAGTAAGTAGCAGGCTCGAGTCTGATGTAAGCTGTATGAGTGTGTGATAGTCGCCAGTGAGATGCAGTGGTGGTGAGGAAGAGCTCAATGCCGTGTGTGCTGGAGGATGATGCGGATGAGCTGGATGATCACTGTCATTAACAGAAGAATGATGAAGATCCTGATCGCCCTCGCTCTCATTGCCTACATCGCCTGTGAGTATATGATACTAACTAAAACACTGGCATGAGATGAACCCTACACAGCTGTGTGTCGTCCTTCTGGACTGGGATAATGTTACTAAATTCTATTAGTTTAAGATCTCAAAAACATGTGGATTTTATTAAAGGAAGGTTATGGAAATGTATGAAGCACACTTTCTCTCTCTTCCTTCACAAAAGTACTACGTCAGTATATTGTAGTTCTGTTATGGTATCGGATGATTATATCATGGTGCCCCACTGTATATATTTACTATGGTATTTTCATGTCACTTCAAAGTATACCACGGTACATGTCCAAAGTGTCATAAGACCATTGGTTCTAAAAATATCATGGTAGTACAATGCAGGGTTTCTACAGTCACAAATAAACTGGAAACACCAGGAAATTTTTAAAGTGTCGTCTTCAGGCCTTTAGAATTCATGGAACAATTAGTGTCCCTCTTTCATAAACGTTAATATTCGAAAATTAAAAGTTCAATTATTCTTTTTGTGAGTGTTGTCTAGCATTATTTTGGGATAGGCTACTTAAGATACTATTATAGTTTTTATTATTTTTAAATTATTTTTATATTGTATATTTTCAGTTTTTTTTACATTTTAGTTATTTTTAGTAATAAGAACCCATAAAAAAGTGTTATAAGGGAAAAAATCTCATTATGTACAACGTATCTATAAACTGAATCGAATAGTCTCAGAGAAATTCAGTAAAATATAATGTCCACATATGTGGACGCCAGGTCATAGGAGGTTAACTATTAAAGTAAATTAACACTGTTTTATTGACTTTTAAAGTGAAATAGTCGTGAAAATGTAATTATCCTACTCAAAAAGTGTGAGAATTATTGAGTTTGTTCCTTGTCTGTCTCTCTGTTTGACCCGCTGTGTCTGTGTTGGTAAGTGTGCTGGCCAGGGGGACACAACATTTTAGCAGCTGTTACTGTTTTGACAGTGTCATAATTACATGTTACTTGACTGTGCAACAGATTTTGCATACGTGATATGTCTGCAGCTGCTTTATGTATGATATTCAAAATATGACCCATTTACAGCTCATTCCTATTCTTTATCATTGAGAACATTGTACCCATTTAGTCAAGCCCTTTAATTATGTCTAAACTGTTTAGTTAATGTGTGTGCTGTTGTTTGTGTCTCTTTGGCTCCCTGAGAGTGGGAGAGTGTTGCTGTTAACCTATTTTTGGAACTGTAATGTGAAATGGTCAACTTTGTGTTATGCGACAGCTCTAGGGCAAGAGCAGATAAGCTTCCCTGTTTCGCAATGCCAATATTAATGCAATAAAAACATTTTCCAATTATTTCTATGACCTTAGTCCAGCTGACCCACAATTAAAAAAGGAAGTCTTTATTAGTTGAGATTGGAGCATTTCAGTGTGTGTAGAGGTATGAATTAATTCAGTTCTGATTAGACAGAGTGTTGTGTGCAGTAAAAAATTAAAAATGTATCATTATTATTATTTTTTTTTTATTAAAGTGGTTTACTAAACATATTGGGATTTCTTTAAATAAAATTGATATTAACTAAATTCAATTCTATCTATAAAATCTATAAAAAAAAATTGCAATTGTACATTAATGTACATTAAAATTATAGTCCTGATATTTATTGCACTATTGATAATTGCAACATTGCAGTTACAGTGCTAATATTAATTGCACTATTTATTGATAATCGTATATCATGATTTTGGTTTTATTTTGATTAATAGTCATGCAGTCCTATTTTGTGAATAAATTGTGTCTCATTTTACAAGAGTTCAGAGTTCTGTAACTCCATTTAATATTTATGTATTCTACCTTGAAAGCACTATCTATCTTATGCACATGACATGCCTCACTAGCCAATTTCCCTTGTAATTCTCATTTACATTGTCACTGGAGAATCTGTGAGGGTTGCAGAGCACAGGGAGCATCACCACCCACACTAAACACTGAAAATCAACTCCTGTTTTGTATAAAAATATCCAATGCAGTCAATGTGCTCTCTTTGCGGTGACAGTAATAGCTGTCCAGCATAATTGTTATGATCATAAATGAGTAATTATGCATTGATTTGTGCCTGCAGAACAGTTGAATGAATGAATGAATGAAGCATTTATATAGTGCTTTACTGTGTATTGCCATACACCCAAAGCGCTTTACAATCATGTGGGAGGGGTCTCTCCTCAACCACCACCATTGTGCAGCATCCACCTGGATGATGCGACGGCAGCCACAGGACAACGGCGCCAGTGCGCTCACCACACACCAGCTACAGGTGGAGAGGAGAGAGAGATACAGCCAATCAATGGATGGGGATGATTGGGAGGCCATGATAGATGAGGGCCAGTGGGAATTTGCGTTTATATTTGCATCAGTGAGCCATTATTAATGCTTTATTCATTCATTTATTCATTTATTTGTTCATTAGATGCTATTTTGTTGAAAGGCCTGAGTGAAAAGAGATACATTTGCAGACTACTGTAGATAATAGAGCAAATCATTGAGAGAATATCCCTTTAATTTGATCTCTACTGGTGAGTTTTTCTTATTAAAGTGTGTCTTGATTGAAAAAGCAAGCAGTTCTTTATATGGGGGTTCTTGAGGGAACTACAGGCAGTTTGTGAGATGAAAATCGGATGTTTAATTAAATAATCTACATATATATATATATATATTATTGTTTGCATGCATGTGATAATAAACTGACATCAGAGAAGCATTAACATGTGAACATGTTGTTATATTCTTAAAAAAAATACTTATGTGGGACAAGTAGACATTTTAGGTCAAGAGGTTTGGCTGACAAAAAAGGTTCCTGACCTTATAGCCCTGTATTTCAGTAAAAAATAAATAAATAAATAAACAACCTGTCCATACGGCATGCGCAAATAACATTTTCATAATTCATAGTAATATATTAAAGCACTAAAAATGTTTTATTTTATTTATTTTAATTTTACTGACATGTAACACCAATGAATTTTTATTTTTACATTTTGGCCAAAAATATATTTTACTTGTCTAACATCTCCACTATTGACAGTTTTACCAATGGATAATATACCTTTTTTTTTTTTTTTTATACATACTGTAAAAATACTCATTTCAACAATTAGTTTTTTCTTGAAAAAAAACAAAAAAGAAAAGGTTGGCCAGCCACTAATGATTTGCATGTAAATCCTGGGAAGGATTGCTGTCCAATAGAGAAGGAGACTGGTTAACATCTGAGGTTTCCAGTAGGCTTTATTGGGGGTCAATGCTGTGAAGTGTTGGTTTATGTGTCAAAAGCCCCAGAGATGGAGATTAAAACAGGAGATTACAGAGGATCAGTGAAAATCAATCAGCTAATGGTCAGCGCTCCAGCTGATTCTTAGGCTAACAGACATGCGCATGTGCGTGCAACACCAGGACGTGTAGCTTTAAACATTATTCCACACCACAGAACACAAAGTCACCAAAAGGTCACAAAACTTTGTGCATAAAAGCCATAAAGGCTTAGCTTTTTCACTAGACATAGGGATGTTTCCTGTGCTGTGCCCATAGATCTGGAGAGGCATGAAAGAGACATCATGCAGTGCTATTCTTGGTAAAACTCGCAGATTTTTCCCTTCTGACAATTTCCTTTTCGCTAATGCAATCCATTCATCTCGTCCATGCTAAATGAACGCTGCTAACTGAGCATTGCTATATTTAGCCTTTCGTATGACTTCTAGAGTATTCATTGACTTCGATAAAGCCCATTCGAGCTGCCACTGGCCATATTGAAATTGCCACAAGAACTTGTAACCTAGTTTCCCCGCCTGTTAAGGAAAGCAGGTGATTTAATCTAGTTATAGAATAGCACTGGAGGCAGTTCGTTTCAGAAACTGTTTGTGTTATTAAAATTGCATCAAAATGTTTTTGTAGGAGTTATGGAGATTTATTAGTGAAATCTCTTTCTTCAGGTCACTCATATTCTGCCTCTGCCATGTTAAACTGTAGCACTAGTATATTGTTTAATCTGAATGTAGCATAATGATGTTTTCTTATCTTCTGTTGTCATTCAGGACATCAAATGGTCCTCTGGTCCTTTACGTGATCATCTCTCTTTAAGAATACTCATTAAAAACTCAATAGTAGTGTGTTAAGGTGGCAGCCAAAGAGTATGAGGATTCTCTTCCACATTTAGTGAAACACCATGGGTCACATCATTTAGATATGATCAAATACACTGAGCAGGCAACCTGGTCCTGATTTTTTGTTTTTTTTTGGTGGGAGGAGTGATTGGTTGGTATGGTAACCTCCTGATTGATTGGCCTCCATCATTCACAGTTGTTTCTGCAAAACGTGTTGTACAGCAGTTTCCAAGCTGTGTGCATTATTTTATAATACAGTTTTAGCATGACTTATTTAAAGGTACACACTATGTCCTTGCATGTTATTTTATTAATACAAGCTTTGGTTAATACTCAGCCAAAGCTCTAGAGGCACAACTTCAACCACTTACCCATATTGCACAGACTTGAGTTTTAAGTCACTGGAGACCCCAAAACCAGGATGGAGAAATTCAAAAAGCTGAATTTGGGTCATAGGGAATGCTTCTTTGAGAAATGACTGCTCTAGTTATATTTCATTCCTATACAGAGGCCCCAGGACTCAACAGAGTTGTTCACCAAGAGAGTGACCTTGACAAACCAGTCTACCGTTGCCTCCCACCTGCCCCAAAACACAATTTTCACGACAGGCAAGACTAAAAATAATTTAGCCACTACCACTGTGAGAACTTGACCAGATGTAACTGGGCATGTTTTCCTGTTCACATAAGCTCTTTCCACAAGTTGTATTTCTAGTGCCAGTTCTACTGTGTTGTGCTCAGATCAAACAAGAATTGATTTTTCAGACTAAATTGCATTTCAAAAGGTCAAACTCAACAGTGTTGTTTGTGTGTCTTGGTCACAGCCTACAGATAGTTCAATTAAAATATAAAAATTCTGTCATCATTTAGTCACCATCATGTCATTCTAAACCTATGTTACTTCATTTATAAAAAATATGCTTTGTAGAATGTTAGTAACACTTTTGGTGACAAAAGCATAGAGACATTTCTTAAAAAAAAAAAGCCTCAAATGGGTTACATCAAATTGTGGCTCCTCTCATATTTGACATGGCATCAGATGGCACATGCCAAGCTTGCCCTTGGCTGTCCATGCTGTAAATCATGTGGCTCTCAGGAATTTGTGGTGACAGCAGCAAGACCACTGGGAAGGAAAAGCCAGATTGGAAACATAGGGATTTGCATAATAACCTCTTCAATTGTCCTCGGAGGAGCAGGTTTATAGTTCACACTCACCTTTTGCATTGGATTCTACTTATATCTTATTCTTTTTTGTTCAAATTCCAAACCTTTCAGACAATTTCAAAAAGAACTGTGAGCTCTTGTTTGTGATATTGTACTGTAGTGAATGTGTGGACAGGATGGTTTATTAGTTATGGTGCTCAGTTTCACCTTCTTATGTTTGATGTGTATTGGCAGGTCTGAGTTGGTCTTTGCGATATGTAGCCTTGTGCATGTTGTAGAGAGAAATGATATTTCACAACACCTTTATTAAAGTGTAAAGGGCAAATGCTTGCATTATTATTGTTAATAATAATGGTTTATATATGAAGATTCAACCTTACATTCCCAAGACAGATTAATCTTTTCTACACATGTGGTAGAGCTGCACAATTAATCGTTAAAAGATCGCGATCTCGATTCGACCCCCACACGATATCAATCCAGTATTTATACCAGTGACCAATTATATTTTCAAGGACAGGAGAGGAGCATAACTCCTCTGATCTCGAGATGACACGCAATCACTCACAGCGGGCGTGATGACGCCTGACGTCAGATGCGGTGAGAGGCCAGATGTGCTTGTTATGCCGGTTTCACACCGCACACGTCAGTCCGGGTATACTTCACTTTCCGCGTTCCGTTCCGTCTCGCGCACAACCGCGTCAGCGCAGCTTTGGAAGTATACTTAATGAGTGCGGATGGATGAGGATGAGTGCGGACGGAAGCAGCGTGGAAGCGTGCGTATGCAGAGCAGGAGCAGATCGCGCAGACTGTGCTTTTAGGGGCCATTCACATCTGGTGTCTTTTGCGCGCTCAAGTCCATTATTACAAATGTAGATGCGCATTTTGCACGCTCACAATGGAAAGCAACGAGGTCGCTACATACACGCGGTGAGACACGCTAATTTTTTCCAGGCGCATTTCAGCTTTTCAGATTGTAGCAAGCGTACCGTGGGTCATGTGACAAGAACCAACCAATCAGCTTCATCCTTTCCCGTAACAACATTGGAAGCTCAGCCAAAATAAAGCAATAGTTGGTCAAAGCTGTACAGGGAAAGGCTGAACC
>JAUMHE010000056.1:5342999-5353386 GCA_032359235.1 Enteromius mattozi
ACAGGCCTCTCTCATCTTTTTAAGTGGGAGAACTTGCACAATTGGTGGCTGACTAAATACTTTTTTGCCCCACTGTAGATAACAGATTTAAAATGAGAAATGTTACAGTTTTAATGCACGAAAAGAGCTACACGTCAAATAGTTGGGATGGGGGCATGTTTACCATGGTGTAGCAAGTCCTCTTTTTCTTTTTTCTTTTTTATAAAGCAGTCTGAAGACGTCTGGGCTTCAAGGTTATGAGTTTCTGGAGTTAATGGCGTTTGGGATCAAATTTGAAATAAGCTCATTCAATGATTAGAAGTGTAAAATTTCTCAGTTTAAACATTTGTTATGTTCTATTGTAAATAAAATATTGCGTCATGTGATTTGAAAGTAATCTAGTTTATTTTACTCAGGAAAAAAAAAAAGGTCCCAAGATTTCCAGAGTTCTGGAGTTATAGCAATCAGCAGCAACAATCCACAGACATTGAATCAATTTTATGTTTTATAAATGCAGCATTTCAGAATGACAGAGGTAGCTATTTCTTCTGATGTGTAAATAGAAGTTGTTTCTTCTCATGAGGCTTCAATGGAGTGCAAACTGAACCCATGAGATCTGAGTTATTTAAAGAAAAGTGTTCTCCTTGGGAACAGTTCAGCTGTTGAAATTATCAGTGATGGAGTTATCAGTGAAGTCAGGAGACTAGAAGAGTAGGGTTATCTGTATCTACAAATCCATTTGTCGGTATGGAGTATCTCGGTGTCTGAGCTTAGAAACTCAAGAATAATTGGATGAGAAAATCACAAGCGCTGAATCATCCCCCTGGATTCTGAAAATGTTATTTCGTTTCTGCACTCAGACACTGACGTATTTAATACTGACAGGTGGGTTTGTGCTGAGCTGTTTTGAAAGAGATGCCAGGAAAATGTCCAATTCTTAATAACCTTTTTCATTAGCATTTATTTCTTTACACGTATGCCTCTGTATAACATGCTGTGGACAAATAGAAGATAATTAGTATGGAATCATGCTTATTTAGGTTTTTTTTATTTTATTTTACAGTTTTACCCAGAAGTACCCACCTGTAAAATTCTTGTCTGAGAAGGACCGAAAGAGGATTTTGGTGAGAAGTTCTTCCCCAGTGTCTAGAACTACTAATACATTTCCATCTATCTGTCAGATATACATGGCATCCCTTGCTCCTTAACAAATTAAATTTGGTCATCACAGTTTATTGTCATTTCCTTCTTCATTTTCCACTCTTTGACAGATCAGCTGCGCTTTTCTTCCTCCAACTGAAAGGTTATTAAATAAAATCTCCTGTGTTTCTAAGGTTACAGTGACAGATTGAAGCTAAACAAATTTGACAGCTTTGTCACAGTGAAGTAACTATAGTTATTTCAGAGGATATTTTTTTTAATAGGCTTCATAACAGCCCGTTGCACTTAGATGATTGAGAGTGGTAGTATTTAGAAACAATGAGGAAACAAGAAACTGCAGGGAGTAGAAACACTGCTCAGATCTTCTGATTGCTCACTGTGCTGATTTAACCCCATGTTGTGATTCAATCCCATTTGACCGCTCCTTTATAAAAATGTTTCTCAAGCCAAAGTAAATAAAAACTCATTTATGACTATTTGTGCTTCAGTAATGTTGGCATGTGACTGATATACAGTTGTTCCCTTTTTTAGATCACTGGTGGGGCAGGATTCGTGGGCTCGCACCTCACTGATAAGCTGATGATGGATGGTCATGAAGTGACAGTGGTGGATAATTTCTTCACTGGCCGCAAGCGCAATGTAGAGCACTGGATCGGCCATGAGAACTTTGAGCTGATTAACCATGATGTTGTGGAGCCTCTCTATATTGAAGGTCGGTGCATTCACATGATTCATAACTTAGTGAGGTATTTTGCTAAAAAACAGAAGGTATCCAAAACTAGCTCGACAATTTAGACCTCTTTTAAAAAAAGTAGATACATTGCGAGTTAAACTATTATTTAAAAACTAACATGAATAAGAAATCTATTTGCTTTCGTGTGTCACACACACTTGTTTGTGTCTATGAAATGCCTGTGCTGATTGCAAGGTCTTTCTGTTTTGGCTGGAATTGTTCAAACAAGCTCACGTTTTAAGTTTTAAAAGTTCAAGAGGTGGGGATGGGCAGAAACATCCAGCACTGAAGGGAGACGGCTTTTGTAAAATTAATCACTGTCTGTGACTAGACGCAACAATGAGTGTTTTATTGAAGTGATGAAGTGCTTAGAGGAGTTTCAGGTCATTATTTTGGCCCAGTTGTGAAACTTTTTACCCCTCTTTGTCTGGGAGCATCACACCTCCCACCACTCCTGCTAATCAAAACCTGAGAAGTGAGAGGGCGGCTAGTTAAGAACAATGTCAGCTATCTTTGTAATGGAAAATCTCACCAGCTGGTGTCAACCCCTGATGAGTAATTTCATACAAGAAGCCTGTTAAATTTAAGAGTTTTTCAGTAAATGTACCACAGCTATTCACAAACACAAAGATGTTCTTTTATCCGTTTGACAAATGTGCATGCATCTTCACCAAAATGTTGTTAAAACACTGTGATTGTAGAGTTTCTGGCAATTTTCTGGCAATTTTAAAGTGGCAATTTCATGAATTATCGTACAATGTGATTTGTACAAAATTAAAAATTTTCTTTAGAAACAATAGGTACACATGAAGCTCCCATCTGAAATCAAACCTTTACTGTCAGTGGGGCATAAATAGATGGTACAAAAACATAAAAAAGGGACACCAATTTGTCAAAGCAAAATAGTTGAAAATTTTGACTGCAGTGACTTCTTACATCAGTGCATTCTAACCTTGTACATACTCTAACCATTAATCTTACAGCTTTTCTGAACTTTTCTGGCAGTAATACAACTTTATAAGCTGGCTCAGTGGGCCCGGCACACGCCTCACCTCTAAAACGAAAAAATACTCTTGAAGGTGGTGTGTGCTATAGCACTTTTGTTGTCTGACAGATATTTTTCTTTTTGGATATGGTTATGGTAGCAACGATAAAATATATGGTAAAAATGTTTCACAAACTATACATCTGGTGTAGTTTTTATACTGTATTGCCCACTACAGTGAGTCCTTCTGAAGAAGCAATTAGTTGCAGTGTTTGCCAATGAATCTATGAAAAAATATTCAATTGATTTGCTTGAGACACTTAAAGGGTTAGTTGTCCCAAAACAAAAACTTTATTAATTATTCACCCTCATGCGTTCTGAACTAGTAAGACCTTCGTTCATCTCAAAAAAACACATTAAAATATTTCTGTAAGAAATCTGAGAGCTACAATACAATTTTGGTTGAACCTTATTGACAAATCCTGAATGTGTTTATTTATCTATTTTGTTAATATTATTATTATTATTATTATATATTTAATTTTTATATATATATATATATATATATATATATATATATGGGCAGATCTCGGCCTTTAATGTAAGAAGTTATAAATTAAAAATGTTTAATAAATAAAGAATCAAAAAAAAAAAAAGAAATCTGAAAGCTTCCTTAACCTGCATAGACTACAATGTTCATTCATTTTAATTTACAAATGACCCATCATTTGTGAATTTTTTTTTTTAAGCATAAGTTATGCGTTAAAGCATTTTAAATTCGGCAAATAGGCTATATCAATATGGTAAACATATTATGATACTGTAGGTCATGCAAAAATGGCAACACTAAATGTAATACGGGATGTAACAGGGTCTCTGCTACATCTACCAGTGTGTCTTTGGCCTAAAAAATGTTTAAGACTCCTGGGATGGACCTTAAAAATCTTGCTCTGTTCCTCCATGCCAACTAAGTCACAGCACCAGCATGTCTCCACACTTTGATTTTTCATTCTTATTAAACCTCAGTCAGTCACTCTCTTGACTCATCTTTTTCCTCAGCCCTCTTTAACTGATCCGTGCCTATCACTGCATCCAGGCCGGAGAGGGTGAAACAGAACTCGTCTGTTTACTGTGTTTGTTCTGCATCCATTAGATTGACTCACCTATGCTTTGTCCGTCTGAGTCATATCCTCCCTTTACCAATATCAATCTCTCTGCACATCAGATAAGATACAGATAGAGCACTGAATAATTGCAATGAGAATAGAAGATATTGTCAAACATGTTTTTTCTGGCATGTATTTGTGTGCGTGCAAAAGGGTGCATTTTCATGCAGTTAGCAATAAGCCTTCATATATCCATGGTCTTGGTCTGTGGATGAATGGCAGTCACATTTTCAGTGCTCAGAGGTTTCTCTTGGAAGAACACAACATTTGAACAACTTTGGTGTCCAGTGTGGATGCATAGAATGATTAAGATCTTGCATTAACTGTCTTTAGCCATAATACCCCCAAAATAATGATTTGCATTAACAAGACTGCTCATTTGGTTGGACATATGAATGGGCAGATGGTTACCATCTATTTACGTTGTTGTTTTGGATTTGCTTCAGGCCTAAATCAGTATCCGTAATCATCGTGCAGTTGGATGGTGTTTATATTGTTGTGAATTAAAGTGTGTTTGATTTTTATCTGTCCAATCTGTCCTCTGGCAAGAGAATTGGTGCTGAATGGAAAACAGCTCAATAAACGGTTTCCTCTCTCACTTTTCACTTTGATTTTTGTCCTCCTCTTTTCTCAGTTGACCAGATATATCATTTGGCCTCGCCTGCATCGCCACCAAACTACATGTATAACCCTATCAAGACACTGAAAACTAATACTATTGGTACTCTGAACATGTTAGGTAAGTATCACTTTAAATTTAAAAGTCTGTTCCTCTATTAAAAACCTGTTCCACTAAAACTATGATGCTTTAGAAAGTACATGATCCTAATGATGCATATGCATTAAATCCAAGTCTTCTCAAGAGACATAGCTTTATATGAAAAGCAGATTTTAAGGAGTAGTTCATTTCTATAATGAAAATTTCCATTTTAAACCCACAACTTTTTTTTAAAATTACGTTTTATTATGAAATCATGTTTTTTTTTTTAGTTTTTTCAAGATTCCAGGGATTTTCTTTATAGAGTGGGCACCTACAGTATGGTGGCCAATGGGTTAAAGGTCCAAATGATACTGAAAGTGAACTAAAACTATTCTTTTAATTTAGACCTTTATTTACATCTAAAAATTGATTAGTGCACATACAGCACATCAAATATGGTTAGCAGGTTAACTGTACTTGCCTGATGCACAAGAACAAGCCTCATTGTGGTTATTGTGAACGAAGCAAGCATGTCTGAGCTTCCACAAAATTTGTTAATCATATGTGAAGTGGTTGTGTCAGAAGACTTGAATTTAAGCAGTTGATTTATATGTATTACTTTTAGCATACTATTACAAACTTTTTTTAAAATGTAGAGTAGAGCTTTTGGTCAAATGACAGCTGTATCAGGTTCAAAACTGGTTTTATTCATTGGCCATAAGTGACAGAATTTATTGTCGCCGAAGTCGCAGCTGTTAGCAATTATATTTTCTCAATGGTCATACATTTTCTGTTGCTGGAAAACCAAGAAGAGATCACAGAAAGATAGTCCCAACGTCTTTGTTACTTTCCTGAAAAAAACAGAACAATTTAGCTCAGAATGATATATGACCATTTTTAAGGTTTATTTTGTATCATAATTTTGTGTTGTCACATGCTCTTCTACCATTACTGATGAGGTCTAATATTGTACATCAGAGATTGTAGGGAGTATCTGTAATATCCATTCAAAAAACCTGGGATTGTCAAAGATTTGTGAAAACAGTGTTGTTTTGCTGCTTGTGGTTGAGCAGTATCAATTTAGTCTGGAGCTAAAAAAATATTTAAACTGACAGACAACTAACAAAGATTCCCAGTACTCTTTACCAGGCAACAATCTGTAACTCCAGACTTGTTTTGGTGATAGACTTGTTAAAGTAAAGAGAGAAAATTGTAGCAGGTATTCAGACCCTTTAGTTCAATTTAATCTTTTGCCTGTCAGCTTTGGAAAGGTCTTTTCAATCATCCACATTGTGCTTTCTTTGGAGTCTTAAATCTGATGTCTGCTGTCTGCAAGTACAGCAGTAAAAGACCATAATGTATATATTTTTTCTTCTTTCTTTTTTTTTTGGTGATTAGAGTTTTCTGAGATGTCATTTCTGTGTTGACGTAAAATGATCTATTTTCCATCTTATGCTTGCAATTACATTTAATTGCTTGTGTGGGTTATTGCCAGGTCCACATGGAATCTGTTCCACAGAATTGCAACGCCTGTCATTCTTAAAATTCTTTTGTTTTTATTAAATGTATTGAATTTTCTTTCAGCTGTAAATTAAAGTGCAGCTGGGATGGGCAAAAGTAGTCAAGAAACAGATTGCAGGCTTTTGAGACAACTTAACATAGCATATTGAACAAAATGCGCATGTTAAAAAAGAAAACCTGGGCAAATCAATTGGTGCACACATATTAAGCAACACAGGCTCTCTGGAAATTAGTGACAAAACTGCAAAAATGTACCTATACATTTCACTACAGTTTCCAGTTGCAATTTTTGTTGCTTTTTACATAAATTGTTACAGGCATATTATTATTTTATTTTATTTTTATATAACAGTTCCTTGCACAATAAAAAAAATGTTACGACCTAAAAGCACTTTTACCATATTGTGTGGCTTTTACTATGTAGTAAACTTG
This sequence comes from Enteromius mattozi, assembly GCA_032359235.1. Classification (NCBI taxonomy): domain Eukaryota; kingdom Metazoa; phylum Chordata; class Actinopteri; order Cypriniformes; family Cyprinidae; genus Enteromius; species Enteromius mattozi. Next base: position 5,349,677 of record JAUMHE010000056.1, read on the forward strand.
CTCAGTAGCTTACCCAGTACAGAACTGCACTTGTGTTGCTTGAATACAGGCCTCAAGAACAGTGTTGCCAGATCGGGCGGTTTTGAATTTGATTGTGCGGGTAAATATTGGCTTGCGCATGTTGAAAAATAATGGGTTGGTTTGTGGTCAGTTTGTTGGTTTTCAAATATATAAAATATATAGACTAATTGGTTTACATATAAGCCCAAGTGTACATATGCATCCAACTGGACCAACCAATGGATGCAACCAATGATTAATCAATCATCACTCATCACAATGTTACTAAACACATGTACACTGCAGACTGCTGATGTTGACGTAATTTGTCAATCACGATCAGCAGACAGACATGATGGTTCTTGAGTGATGGATTTTTAACGCAATAACAGATCTGATTTTGAATGTATAACTGTTTTAGTAATCATAACGCCCTAAATCAGTTACATGGGAAAGAGTGGATTAAACGTGAATTAAACATGTTGATAGAGAGATGACATGAAGGCTCTATCACTGCAATTTTGAAATCACAAAGTACAAAGTTCTGTGTATGTTCAATATACTTCGTGAAAGACTTCCTACTTCTGTGTGGAATTATGCAGCAAAAGCTTAGCGCTTTATTCTTTCTTATTCATTTTTTTTTTTATTGCCGGACTGTCATACAGTATGCATCAATGAATGACATAGTTTTGAGTGTCATGGTGTGCAAGAACAAGTGTGAGATACCTAATTACGTTGCTTATTCCGATCACTTGGGCTGTTTTTTGTGAACTTTTGGGCAGGAAATCGTCCATCAAATCTGGCAACACTGCTCAAAGAAACATAAGTCACATAAATGAATGCAAAGGCCTGTAGAAGCAAGTTAAAATATCATGGTTCATTCAGAAAATGCATTTTTATCTCAACACTATTGGTTAGGTTTAGTGTAGGTGGTACATTAACTTTTTAGCTCCACTCTCCTGTCATTTCATTTCCAAACTGCTGTGATATGTGTATTAACTGCCTTAATAAAATTTTCTACATTTACGTGTGTGTGTGTGTTAGGGAAACATTAGCTTAAATCAAATCGCAATGCATCAGTGTGTAGATAATCATTAATATTTTGCATCCTGTGCATGTCCTTAACTAATTCTACGATTTTTTTCCAGTCAGTCAGAACATTTAATGAAAAAAATAATGAGATTTTAGCACTTAAGAACAAACATTAAGCTGTGAAAGGCGGATTGTTGCACACAGTTTTTCTTTGACTGATATTCTGTTCGTGATATCTATGCTTCTTTCTTGCAGCCTTTTTCTGATTGATGTCTGGTTTGGGTTTTTCTGACTCCATTGGGAACCACATATTGATTAATGAGTCAGATTCTGTCTGGTTAGATATAATTTAACAACCGATTTGCTCACATCTCTCTGTCTTCACAGGATTGGCCAAGCGAGTCGGAGCTCGTTTGCTCCTCGCCTCCACTTCAGAAGTGTATGGAGGTACGTGTACAAATGTCTCTAGCGATGATGCAAAGGGGGCAATGAATAAGACATTTTTCGTATAGATAAACTAGCATTAATGAGTCTATATCATAAACACAAACTTGAATTACTATGCTCCTGTTTTTACTTCATTAGATATCTGTTGTAGAAGTAGTTTCTGATAAATCATATCAATGTGCACTTGGTTTTTGACATCAGAGACCTGGAGTCATGAAGTTTTAGCACTTTAGGTATGTGTCTGTACCACATTTTGAGTTGAGATAAAAAGCTAGAAGGGAGAGGGAAGAAGTGCTTCAGTCAGTTTAAGTGTGGATGAGTCTGGAATCTGAAAAGATTTTGGTAGAGGTTGAACTTTATGACTGTGCTATAAAATTATTAAGAGCCTGATCCCAATTGTGACCAAACTGGCCATATCAAAACCTGTAGTTTATACAATTTGGAGGCAAATGGTATGCAAAAATGCCTTCTCCAAGTCAGAAGTCTGAAGATGGCATACAAAATAAAACATTTGCTCTTGAGGCTAAGGGAATGTCTAGACCGGCGGTGGCAAACTCCAGTCCTGGAGAGCCGTAGCCCTGCAGAGTTCAGCTCTAACCCCAATGAAAACTCACCTGTCTGTAGCTTCATAGTAACCATTCAGACCTTGATTAGCTTGTTCGGGTGTGTTTGATTTAAGGTTAAAGCAAAACTCTGCAGGGCTGCGACTCTCCAGCACCGACATTTGCCACCCCAGGTCTAGACAATTGTGTTTCAATTGTTTTTTTGTTTTTTAGCAAGTCACAGAAAATGTAACAATTCTTCTGCATATCTCCTAAATAAGCACTAATTACATTGCTGAGAGCATCTCTTTGAGATGTTTAGTTTTTTCTTTTTGCCTGAAAACATGTTTGCTATTGATCTTCTGCTGTTTGATGGTTGGGTAATCAGCTCATTTGGGATTTGGAAATGAATACAGATGAAAACAGATCTCTGTCCATCAAGAGAGAAATGTAGCTTCTAAGTTACGGATTGTCAAGGTTTTGTTGTTTGTTTTTTAGTTTTATTCTGTTATTTGGTCCTCTCTTTAGTATCTTTAAACTAAACAAATGGCATTCATTACATGCAAGAAAAAAAAACTTGTCACTAGAAAATTATAGTTCCATCAATTCAGCTGTTGAGACATTCATTGCCTTCAAACTTCATAAGAGCTACTATTCTTCATGATGGTTGCTTTAAAAGATTATTAGTCTGAATGTGCATATAAAAATCAATCCTGCTTTTACCCAAACTTCTGCTTAAGCTGTCAAAATCTGCCTTTTTTACATTAAATGAACTGCATTGAAATCCAAGAGCCACTTTTTTTTCCCCCTATATGTTTGAGGACGTAAACAAATACAAGGACTTGTAAAAGCTCTGTGCTATACTTGCGCTGAGGGTATTATATAATTTGAATGTAAACTTTATAGTATCAGTCAGCTTTATTTCTCAAAGACCTTTCTTACAGGTACAGTGATAACTAAAGGAAAATCATTTACTTTCAAACAAATAAGTGTGATTAATGGCTGCATCAGCAACTAATGCTTGTAAGTGCTTAATTTTTTAGTGTATTTTTTAATAAAGCATATAGTAACTACCTTTTAATGTGATCTGAACAAATTTGTTCTCAAGGGTGTTCATTAAACAGCTTGGTTCTGGCTCACATCAATCCTACCAATGGTTTCCCGCCAAAGCCGCTGACTGTGTCCAAATATTATTCTCCCTAATTATGGGCATGATCTTTGCCCATCATGCTTAAGAATTCAGGATTTATGAGCTTTCTTCACTGATCCTTGTTGCCAGTGTCAGCTCTGTCTAGCTGAGTTGTTGAACTCATTGAGGGCCGTACACACAGAGGATGATAACTATAAAAGTAAAAAAGCTTTATTAATTGTAAGACTTTTCCTGCTGATGAACAATAAAACAACAAGCTTGCATATTTGAAATCACCAATGAAACAACTGTGTAATGAATAATTATAAAAAGCTTATTTCTCAGGCGACATTGTCTCAGAATGCTGACAGTTGCTATTGCAACTGGAACTTCTAACGGCAGATGCGGTGACGTACTGACTTTTGAGTTCAGTGATTGGCTGTTTTATTCAGAAGGTGGGGCTTCCTGCGATTGATCTGCTATGTTAATTCAATTCAATTCAATTCAAATTTATTTGTATAGCGCTTTTCATGATACATATCATTGCAAAGCAGCTTTAC
>JAUMHE010000056.1:5373540-5401148 GCA_032359235.1 Enteromius mattozi
TAATCTCACTGCATTATTACAATTAATGATAAAAATAATGTTTGGAAATGTAAACTGATATTTCCAACTGACACGCTTCCGCAAAAGATAGAAATAACCCACTTAAAACTATTTTTTGTTGCAGAAAATACTAGTGGCCTAAGACTTTTACACAGTACTATATATATATATATAATTTACTTTTATTAGTTTTATATTTTTCTTTTATTCTTATCCATTTTACTTAATTTTTGTATTATTGCTGGGAAAGGATAACTCATGATGTAAATATTTTCTAAATATATACTGTATACATAAGAAATATACACAGCTCACACAAATGTATTATATAAACAAAAACTTTATTTTTTATATTTATTATTTAATATGCTCTATAATAAGGCAAGAAACATGTCTTTAATTGTATGATGGTTTTACATGTTCATTTGTAAAAATAAAATTCTTAACATTTAATAATTATAATTGTTCCAAGTAGTAATATTATTAATTATAGATTTTTTATGAATATTATACATTATTTATATTAATAATCATCAATATTAATTCTTCCTAGTTGTCCGTTAGTCTTACCCTAGGCACATTTACATAGTATGTATACACTCACTAGTCTGTGTTTGGTTTTTTTTTGTTGTTTTTTTACGACTCAAATTTTTTATTCTCAAATTCGTAGTATACAGTCCGTTTAATAAAATGTGATTTGTGTGTTTGGAGGTGCCCCTGGAGGAAGGCTTGAACAAAACCATCCAGTACTTCAGCAGAGAGCTGGAGCATCAAGCCAACAATCAGTATATACCCAAACCCAAAGCTGCACGGATGAAAAAAGGAAGACCCAGACACAACTGACAAATTGTGTTGATCTCAGGGATGCTGGGATACTGAAGGACCTTAAACATCCACCAGCCATTTCAAAGCTTGGGTTTCCCACCTCTCACTTTCAGATCCATCTTTTTGAGAATTTTTCTGATGTTTTTCGCAAATGTTTCAAAAAGCAGCTCAGGCAGAGAGCTGTCTCTAAAGAGTTTGTTTTTCAGTCAAATGTGCCTCAAAGATTTCCGATTTACAGACTTTGCCTTGCACTTTGGTTTGTCGGTCGTCTGTCTGTTATTTAAAGTAAGCTTAGATGTTCATGTGCATTTTTGTTGTGTGTTTACATTCTGTGCCGTTTTAATTGATGTGATCTATTTTTTTATCGTTGTCAAAGCTAGTGGTGTGTTATTGCTCAATGGACACCTGTAGACAATTATGAAAATTAGCAATTGCAAACTATTTAAAGATCTCGAATGTCTGGTCTGGAGCAGGAAACCTCATCCAGCTCTGTCAAGAAATCTGAGGACGCGGATGAAAGACAAGCTTTGGAAAATGTTCTTTCTGCTTTAAACTTTGTGATGATTTTGAGCAAAATCTGTTGTTACCTTTGTGAAACTTCATACAGAACTTTGAACCTTTAATTGATTTCAGGTGAAAAGAATATTTTAATAAAATATTTACTGTGACTTTCACTGTATTCTATTTTTAATCTCACTTCTGTTTAATCAAAAGTTTTTACATTTGTATTGCATTTGTTACATTTTAGTTTATCTCTGTGTTCCCATTTCTTTCTCTATTCTTTTCTCCATTCACCACAGATTTTTGTCTGTTTTGTCATTTTTGGTTCATCAAGGCTGCATCTATTTGTTCAAAAACAGTAATATTGTGCAATAGAAGTATTTTTAAAATAACTATTTTCTATTTTAATATATTGCAATTCCTGTGATGCAAAGCTGAATCTTCAGCATCATTACTCCAGTCTTCAGTGTCACATGATCCTTCAAAAATCATTCAGATATTCTGATTTGTTGCACAAGAAACATTTCATTTTTTATTTTATAAATAGAAAGTTCAAAATATCTTTTGTAGACATTTTGTAAATGTTAGTTTAATCAGTTCTTGCTGAATAAAAGTATTAATTTCTTTGAAAAACAAACATACAACCTAGGTTCTGTGGGTTTTATTGTAACACTTTTTCCAGGCTTTTGAAAACAACACCTGGGGCCTCATTTATAAAATGTGCAGAAACCATCCTAAATTTGATTTTAGGATTATTTCTCCGATATTTATACGTGCGATTCACAGAATGAGCGTACGAACAGAAATCGCACATACGCCTCTTTCAGATGAAAAAATTTTCAAAAGATTTTTGAAAAAGTAATCTGTTCTTACAGCTCGCTGCTTTAAATTATGATGATATGTTAATGACATTAATGAGGAGTCGTTTAATGAGAGAGCTGAAACCATTTATTCGCGCGCAAGTTCCAGATCATTTGCGATTCATAGATTTTACTCTGAAAGAGTAACGTTTATACCTTCATTCTATGAATGAAATTATCGTAAGATCCAATTTGGGATGGTTTCTGCCTAACATTTTATAAACGGGGACCCAGACGACCAGACAACAATCCAGTTCACATAAAAATGATCGGTCATCAATTACTCATCGGTCCAAACATATATATCTTTTTTTTTTTTTTTTTTACCATTCCTGTTCCTTTCCATAAAATGAGTGGTTACGAAGACTGTTACTTTCATTTACAAAAGGAAATACAAGCTACAGAAGGAAGCAAGCAAGCTGATGTGGTAAATCAAAGCGGTACGCCTTTGGTGTTTTAGTAATAGTCATAGTTGACATTGGCCCCGTGCCTGTAAGAGCTGGCGCTGCGGGGCCCCATTGGAGAGTTTTCATCATAGTGATGCTGGCGACCCTGATCACTGGACTGGTGGTGGTCCATCCAGTAGGCCAGATCCGTTTCAAGTCTCTGAAGAAAATGGGATGAAAAAGGTTTACACATCAATTTAAACCCCAGAGGTCTGAGATGAGATGTAAATAATGACATTTTATACATTTGATTAGTCAGTCAGGACATACAAATAGCATACAAGTTTCCTACATAAAAGGTTTTCACTTTCTATAGATAATTTACACAGAAAATAAATATATTTAATGCCCATTATTTATTCATTTACTTTGTTATTTTGCAATAACAACTGGTTATTTGCACATTATTCCATATGTATGCTCTATTTATTATTTATGGAATTGGTAATGTCCTGCGAAAATAGTTTTAGTAAGAAACTGTAACTTAAAGAATTGAACAAACCAAGAAAACAAAGTAAACAAACTCTAACCGAAAGAAAAAACTAAGTGATCACTTATTGATGCTTACAAAGCATACAAGTTCAAATCCTCCAGATGCAGACTGGAGAAATAAAGCTGTGTATTTACTGACAGCAATTTTCACAAACACAGAGAAATGTGCGGGTGATAGAAAAGTGAACTGTACAGAGTCGGTGTCACCTGGCTACATTTGTAAAAGAGCTGAAATGCTCTCTCTCGCTTTATACTTTACACTAAAGATTGACTTGAAGGTGTGGTTTCAGTCGTTGCCTGATGCTCATAAATCATTTAAAAACCTTTAGTAGATGGTATTTTCAAGAAATGACAGCTATGGCAACACTCACTGCTTCATCAAAGCCCATGTACATGAACTGCTGAATCCACTGCTGAACGTCAGGGCGGCTCCGGTCCCACAGGTTTCTTTTGGGTCTTTTAAGAGAGGCCAGGAACTGTTTGGCCCTGGAGGGAGTCACAGCCACAGCTGCTGCTGGCTTTACGTCACCATCCACTAGTGGGAGACAAAGTCAGTCAACAAGGTCATGGTGCAACCGGTACAACTCATAGGTATTTTAATAGTAGCGGAACTATAAAAAAAGTTTTTAAATGACATACTTTAAACAAGATTTTTGCAAAAATTTGCAAAACTATATGATAAACTGTATGAGCCTAAATATTTTGCTGACAAAATATGAAAAAAAAAAATAAATAAAAATAGCAATTACCTTTTTTCATCAAGAGTTTCTCCAGAGTGCTCTCACTTGCAACATCTAAAAAAATATCAAAACTAAATTAGAAGGATTTATATGTATTTGACAAAGTTTTATTTATTTATTTTTACTACAAATTACTTTTTATTATTACAAATGTATAACCCTGTTTCCCTGCGTGACACGTCACATATAGTATGATTATATACAAAAAAAATTTAAATGTGTTAATTAGTTAATGTTTATTGCATTGCTTTAGTGTCACACCCATCATGCAGGCCACAGATGAATTCTGATTCAACGTGTGGTTTTTCTATTGTACTATTACGTTTGTTTACTAAGCTCTTAGTGGTACATATTTGCTCAAAACCACAGAGAATGCAGAGAAATACTTGCCAAGATATACACAAAAGAAGATGTCCTTCAAGTAAATAACATTTAGCATTTGGTAAGCCTTTATTAAAAAATGGAACCATTTTCATGCTTTGAAACTCTCTGTGGAAAGTTTGACTCAATCAGACGCTATCAGAGGGGGGAAAGGGAGTGGGATCATAAGCATATGCAAAGATGAAAAATAAATAGAACCTTCAAGCGGGTGTCCAATTCACTTTTTAAGATTTTAGTGAGACATACGACTGCAGAGATTTCATAACTGTTCATTTTACATAAATTTCTTCTGCCTTTACAGTTGCTTTCACTCCTTTAACATGCTGTTTGATGTTAGGAAATAACTATTTGTCTTTAAAGTGCACCCCTACAGACCAAACAATTACATTCATTTCTGCCCACAGTACCTTTACTGACATTCCAACCTTTTCGGCCTGCATATCAGGTGAAATTACCCACATTCATACTTCAGACATAACCAGACTGTGCAAGAAACGTTTAGCAGGCATTTTTGAAAGAAAGAAGAAGTGAGCTGCTAAGTGCAAGAAAGAACAAGGAGCGAAAAAAGAGAGAAAAAATTACCCGAGAGTGCCAGTACAGTCAATAGGGTCACAAAGGTGAGCAAGCGCAAGTAAAACTTTTCAGAAACCATGATTTCTTGTCTTCTTCTCTTTCGCTTTGCTCAGCGGAGTTGATCTGCAAGCAAGCTCACAGAGAGGAGAGAGGAGGAGAGAGCCCGAGGGAAGCCCACGCAAACATTCTCAACGGAAACTGCAGCTGGCAAATTACTGTAAACCAAGTCGACTAACAGAAAGACCCTGTCTCCTTGTATATTTAAGCGCTTGCACATGTGCAGCGTTAGCATTTTTCCACATTAAATGGGGTTGCAGCTTTTCAAAGTGAAACATGATACTGCTGTGAATTCTTTAAACCTCCTCATGTTGATTTATTTTATAAGTAACAGTTGCCAAGACCTTGGAGTATGATTTATTGCACTTTGAAACTGTTTTTATTTGTAAATTGCTGGAATTGTATTTTTTTTGTAAAACATACTCCAATAACACCACCCTGCATCATTTTTGCTGAATGAGACCTACATTTCTTACAAGTCTTTTGGGTGCTCATCCAAAAATAGTTCTGCAGCATGTCACGCTTTCTCAAAAAATATAATGCTTTTTGTATAGCATTTTTCTTTTCACAGGCAAAGTACAAATCGAAGGTTTTTTTTTTAAATCCCTTAATCACCAGCAAAACTGCCACACAGAGTCAGGTTACACCTATTTGTTTTAATCACATGTATTAATAATTGTAATAATAATTCATGCCAAAATCAATGCCCGCTGATAGAAGAAAACTCAAAGACATGTTATTGTATAGTTACTGTTAATACAATAACAAATGACACCTTATTGCAGTGACACCTTATTAAGTGTTACCACTGTGTTTAAGTAAAAAACAAATGGAGTATTTGGACATTTATTCACTCCTTTGCAGACTGTAACTTACTGTATATCACACGTTTTGAATACCTCTTTTGTCATTAAATTTTTTTTTTTTTTTTTCAATATGTAGAGTTGTGTAATTTTTATTTACAGCTTCACAATTTGTTTACCTATTTTGTACAGAATGAAACCAGATGAATGTGTTGGAGTTGCTTGGAATGAACGCCTTCTGGAGTTGTTGGAGCTCTTGGTTGGAGGTGAGGTTGACCTCTTTTCATCAAGCCAACCCTGATGGGCCTGAACACAGGCAGTGGCAATTTGTAATCTAAGTTTACAGGCCCGAAGGGTGAGATTGATAGAAGTGCGAGCACACACTAATTTGCAGCTCGGCCAATTTGTATGTTGTTAGCTGTGTCCGATTTAATCCAGGAGAGCTAACGGGAGTTCATTAGAGCCTTTTTCTGACTACAGGATTATCAGCAAGAGCTGGAGTAACAGCTTTATAACAGTCACAGGGCACAATGTCTTTACTACTTTGGACAGATATTTTATTCTGATGAGATGAATTTTGATCAAGCTGAATCAAACAACATTCATGGTTTTTGCTTCTGAGACTTCAGTACTGGTGGATTTGTCCACTCCAACGTTTGGATTGATGTGTTGTTGTACTTTATAAGATACCCAAAGAACCACCGACCACCAGTAATGAAAAACACCAGCAAAGCCCACCAAATCAGACTTCATCTGCTGTTCTGTTGAAGACAAAGGATGACTCCGCTTTGCAGATGTTTACCTTCCAGTTGATCAAAATCACAATCACAGACAAGCTTGAGCCTGTGATTGTGCAAAGAGTTTCATAGCATTGTGATTCCTGATTATTTTGGCATATAGTGGAGTAGCTGAATCTGAGTGCTTACATTATGCATGGATTTCTGTGAGTGTTATATTGTGTATCTGATGAATCCCTGTTAGTCATTTCCTTCCAATGCTTTTTAATTAAAAATTTTGGAAATTTTGGAGTGTTATATTACTGCCTGATTTCTCATCGCTTCCTTTTTCTCAAAGCAGACATCTTCCTTCTAGCACTCGTATTTGAGGCCATCCATTCAGTGCATGTTGGATAGTTTAGTTGCACTTTGAAATGATGATGTTTCAGACGAAATAATGTAATAGTGAGTATAATTACACATAATGTTAGAAATGTAATATCAAGCAACTGCAATGTACTTTTTTGAGAAGAGATGAGCAGAGCTGTTGTTTTAATGCTTCATGAAATATGTAGCACAGGATATAGATTGACTGGCAAACACAAAATACTTTTTCAACTTGGAAAGATCCAAACTCTGCATAAGTGAATGTTTGGTCGGTTCAAGTCAGTTATTCTGCAGAATGTAAATTGTTTAAACCTTCTTGTCCATGAAGGTCTTACTTAGTGACTTTCAAAACAGCATAACTCCAATAAAAGGAAACACGGATTTCAAATGGGCTGTTATTTCATTTTGGACAGAAAGAGCACCACTCTGTTCAGAAGGAAAAGTATTTATTTATTTTTTTTCCACAAACTGAATTGCCTGCCCAGCACTTCACAGCATGGACAACATTCTATTAGATTCTCTTCATGCCTCTTTCTGGTGTGCAAGGTTGCCTTATTTTAATGCAATCTTGCTTGTGCAGATTGACGAAAATCAATTCAGCTTTGACATTCCTGCAAAACATCTTTTCATGATGTTGTCAGTGGTATTTACCAGAGATTTGCTTTGGTTGCTAGGCGTTACATGACTGAATGAAGGAAAATAGTCACTCAAAAGCTAAAAAAACCTATAAGTTGAAAGCGTCACATATTCGAAGTCTTTATGCCATTCAGGAGATCAACCTCCAGTTGACTCTGCATACTAAACTGGGATAAGAATAATTATTTTAATAATTTAAAATAAGAGTGCACAAAAGAATTTACTTTTATCAGTCATGTTAAGTGTCTCTTTTAAGAACAAGAAAAAATTGAAAACAATAACATATAAAAAAGAAAAGTCATACTGGATATTGGGAAAGATCTTCACCTGCCCAGAAATGGTTTTAAAAGATCTGTATACTCTATTGAATGTCAAGTATTAAGGATTAAAAACAGAGACAGAGCACATTTTTAAGTGAGATGGGATAGCATCATCATTAGTAATGTTGATGATTAAATGCTAAGAAAGTGAATGAAATCTGACTTACTCAAGAGCCCTCTGAGCCGGATGTTCATCACCAGATAACAGAGCATGGCAAGAAGACGAAATCAGACCTAAAGACACAGAGCTTTATGGGAGGCCATAAAAGAACAAGAAGTAACATGAAATCAGTCAGTAGAACACACCATGTAACACTAATGTCATTTAACTCCTCCACAGCTAAGCTCTTCCCTCAGCATGGGAGTAAATCACATTTTCAGACTACAGGCTTGTGAGGAGACAATTTGGTGTCACAGCAGCAATGGCAAGTCGTCTAAAGAAGTCTTAAGTCCTTTTGCCTTAAGTGCTGTGTGTTTGACATTTTAAACCTATTTGTATGATCTTTCAGTATTTCTTTGAAGTTTCTGTTATAGCTGAAAACTTCAAAACATAAAAATGGCTATTATTTTAAACAAGCATGTTTAAATTTATAATAATTTATTGTAATTTGCAGGTACCGAAACACAATTATTTAGAAATATATACAGTATATTATAACGTAGCATCAACCAAGCTTCATTTTCTTCATTTGCATAAACAGCTGTTTGGGAGAAGCTTATTGCTTTAGTATCTTCTATTGTTAAATGATCTAGTAATGCAATTATGAAACAGCTTGAGCTCCTGAACTCTGGTCAAATAAATCCAAATGTTTTTCGCAAATGGCATTTATTGCTGTACTTACATTTCAAATCATTGATTTACAAAAATGTGCTTAATGTTGTTCTAACAATAAACATCTATTAATCACATGGATCATTTGCAAAGACAGATAGTGTGCATGAATAAAAGACTGAGCTAGAGAAAAATCTGTAAAAACGATTCACAGATGGGGAGAGGCCACAAGATACATGTACTGTAACAGATACCAATGCAGCTAATGGAGGGGAAAACAGCATACAGAGGAAGCCCAGTGGGAAAGACATTGCCATGTTATTTTAGGTCTTCAACTTCCAGCTCTGGATGATGGTCTTTTTGCCCTGGGGTGCTTCCGTAACCTAGAAAACTAGCAATGGGAAAGTGAGCCCAATAGTTTCTCGCCAAGTCCAGCAACGTGTCATATCCGCTCTGAGATCGCAACTCATCCACCCAGCCGTAGAAATCAGAGGACCACAGGTTCCAGTACGGGAGACTTCTCTTCGCCCTGATCTCCTTGTGAACCGGAGCACCTTACAGACAAAGAAACACTTAAAAGCTGAATAGGTTTCATGACTTTTAAAACACTAAAGACACCAAACACTTGCAGACTTTGTGAATGACAGATGTATCAGTTAAGCAGTTCCAAACACAAACTCATGCAAGAGAAATGTGAAAACAAAACAAAAAGTATTTTAAAATCTGCCCATAATATACAGTATAACATATTTGATCAATGATGACTATACGCAGCTGCCTGAAGCTTAAAAATGACATTACCTGATGTTCTCAGACTTTTGGCAACTAGCATAAACTCAAATTACATTCTCAGAAAGGTAAAAAAGCTGTCACTGGGGCGGTACCTTTTCAAAAGGTACACTTTTGTACCTATTAGGTTCAAATATGTACACTTTAAGTACTAGTATGTACCTTAAAGGTACCAAAATGTACAAAAATGTATCTTTTGTAAAGGTACTGCTGTGTTTTCAAACTTTAAGATGATGAAACGACTTCAGGGAATAATGGCATTTCTTCAACAATGGGCACTATTTTTTTTGTTCATCTTGTTTTACTTTTCAAAATGTTTCAGTCACAGACATTCAGTCTGGACTATAATAAAGTCTATCATAATATATATATATATATATTTAAAAAAAAAAAGAAAACACAAACAAACATGCTGATTTAAACACAAAGTCAAATAAACAATTTCATTATTTACTCTGTAAAGATTATTCATATATTTTGGACAGAAAATCCCATAAATGAAGAATCTTAAATATAAACCCTTAAATATTTAGCTCAAATATTTTTTTATTTTTACAGTAGATTTTGAAACACAGATTGTTTCTCATCAATGAGAACATTTTAAATATTTAAGACCCCTGGCAAGCAAATCAAGTAATTCCACAGAAATATCATTCTGACAGAAGATATCTCCCTCTTTCTCATCTCAGCTACACTGGGACAGAGAAGACTTTTTCAATGCAGTGAAAAATGTGCTGTTATGACTGATACGGCACTCTTACATAACATTCAACAGGGTCCACACACATTTTAAAGTCTGGCAAAAAGCCTGTTTAATTAGCGACTATAATGCTACTGAGCCAGACTTGCTGGCCAAATGTTCGGACTGTTTAGTCCGGCGGTGTTAATGGATCTGGCTAAAGCTGGAACAGACCAACACACAGGCTAAATAAGCAGCAAGGAAATAAATACTTAAGAACAGTTAATCACATCAACAGATGGGAGAAGAGAGGTCTTACCTGCTTCACAAAAACAAATCAGCAGGAAGGTGCAGAGAAGCGCAAACACACGAATATGAGGCATCATGTCAACCTGTGTGAGGAACAGATCATGGGGCAGAATTATTGCAAAAACTACATTCAGTTTATTATCATAGCATCACACAACAAAACAAATAAACTAAAATCCAAATTTTTTACTTTTTCCAAGTTTTGGACTATTGTTCTTTTGTCAGGTAAAGGTTTAGTCTATTATTCTTTTGACAGGTGAAGGCTATTTGTTCCTTGTTTTTTCTTGTTTTGTTTTTTTGAAAGAAGAAAGCAAAGTGAATCTTTAAAAAAAAAAGAAGAAAAAAAAAAAAACCCTGTGGACAAAAACAAGGAGACTCATCAACAAAGACTGAGCTTTAAACTATTCAAAAATAATTTAATGGCTGGCTGAATCAGTTTGAGGTGTTGAGATACAACACCTAAGAGACCTTCAGCAGAAGCCATGAAGATCCACCTGATCCCTTTCTTAAAGTGACTGCTTAATGTGAAAATATATCCGCGTTTAAAGACTATAGCATTTATTAGAAACAGAAATGGAGATGAACATATTTACAGTAATTTGAATCAATCTTGCTAAATAAAAATGTCAATTATGCTGCCAGATGAAAGGAAACTTACCTAGAAGTTAGAAGCAGAGAAAAGCCTGTAAGAGTGAGTCTAAACACTGAGCTTGTGTGTCCTTTTCAAATAAGTGCTACTGACCAGCAAAATAGCATGAAGAGTGCTTTGCTTTTTGCCAGAAAAGATGCCATCACATTCTTCTTCTAAGCCAGACTCAACATGTCCATGTTACTTCAGCGGTGAGGGACCGTTTGTGATTGCACCGACAGAAGAAAGAGCCAGGGACATGCAGAAGTAAAAGAAAAACAGCTCAGTGGTACATTTACCGGTCACAATGTCATTTATGTTTATACAAGATTTTATTGACATGACAGATTTCAGGAGTGGGAGCGAAAACCGTATGCCGTCAGCAGACAGAGAGAACAAGACTTCGTTGCATTCATCAGCACAATGATCAACCCTGTCTGAGAAAACACTCCGCCAATCACACATCTATACAAGCAGTGCATGTGGATGAGGATTGCGGATAGTTTTTCATATGGTGAAAATAATTCAAGTTCGGATTAAAAGAAAACAAAACAACAAGTTCCTTTTTGCAAAAGATGCAAAGGATGAAATGCACTGGGCCCTCCTATCACGTGCAGCCTAACTAACAACTTGCTTTCCAACCGTTTATATATATATATTATACATCCAGTTGGTCACTAAATACAATAAACAGCAGTCTATACGACAATAACGTAAACGTCTTAACATTCCAGACATGTGAATAAATAATGCAAAAGTTGATGTACTTATCATCACAGTGAGGTATAGGCTACTAATGTAAAAGTTGATGTACTTAATGGATGTTGCTATGTTTAGATAAAAAGTTGGCACCTGACATTGTCAAAAACGAAATAGGAACAAAACAGGTTTATGATACGAAAAGCCTGGAAAGGTTCTTTTCTGTTTTACTCTAGAGCTCTCTGATAGTGACATCCACTGGTGAACTGCACACATGGCATGCACTTTGTGTAAAAAATATGATTAGTTTGATTAAAAAGTCAATCTGCAGGTGTTGTGAAGAACTGACACACTCTTTCTCTACACAATATTAATGAAAAGTGAAAAAAAAAGAAAGCATAGACAACTCCGAAGGTCATTTTAAGTTATTTTGCAAAACTTTTATTGAACAAAAGTATTTCAATTCTCACCACACTGTCCTCAATACAGTACCATAATGCTGGATCTAAACGATTCATATATGCACCATATCTTTTTTTTATATATATATATGTACATACAGTGGAAAGAGGAATTAAATAACATTGCTCAATAACATTCAGACAAATAGATTAAAAAAAAAATTCTGAAAACCCCTTGACCAACACGCTTATTGGTAAACAGACTTAGAGTAATTGACAAAAGTAAAGAAATAAAATCATATTTTGTTTTATTACTCTTGAATTAGTATTCACAATCAACTATGTGTTACTGAGAGCAAAGAAGACGTGTTGGTGAGGTGCAATAAGACATCAATATTAGCAGAACTGGAAGTGGGCGGCACATTTGGTTGAAAGGACACACATTCAAACTTTCTCCTTGTCTACAGAAACTACACTCTCTTAATAGCTACAATCTCTCTCTCTTTCTCTCCATCTCCTTTAACGCCTGTCATAACTGCGGCATTTATCTCCCTTTATGAAGTACCCTGATTCTGAAGAAACCCTGAAGTGACTCGGATCCAAGAGAAATACCTGGAAAGCTGTGTTTGTTCGCATTATAGGAGCAGATAAGTCCAAACACTATCTTCATGTATGCACGATGGGACTTTAAATGCAAAAACAGTGTTTGTAAAGGCTCACAGGATGGGATAGCTCAGCTTTATTTCAGGGTGAAATCTGACTGTCATCTCAATTATCAGTTTGGATTCAGATTCAGACAGTGCAATTCAATGCAGTTGCAGTGTGAATATGCATCGAGAAGTTGCATGGCTTTCGGATGAGCTCTATGAATGGAGAAACCCCAAATCACACTCCTCATTCTCCACCTGCATTGAAGGATCAAGGTTAAGACATGCACATGAGTCTGTTCTCCTCTGCTAATTCAGTACAAGAGCTACAAATTTACATACTGTAATGCTTCTTTTGGGCAGAGAAATGTAAACCAATGTAGTGTAGGTTGAGGTTGCTGATTGACCAGGAACAGGAAGAGCAGGAGAACAGCTGTCCAAAGGCTGGGAGAGAGTTCTACAGATGTTGCTCAGTGAAATGCCATTCTGTTTTTCTTTACCAAAACCTCCAAAGTGACTGTAAATCATAAAAAAACAGGGCAGGTATATCAAGGACGGACATCTCTGTTTAAAAGAATGATAAGTTGCTACTGCTCCCTACAGGAGTAGAGGCAATGTTGGGCTTTGAAATGTCAAATAGTCCTTGAAGTTGCTTCTGAACGGAGCAAGAAAAAAAAGAAGGAAAGAAGGGAACGGAGGTGCACAGGGGGAGAGGTAACGTCTGTGACAAATTCAGGCTAGGGGCTTAACCAGATAGAGTTTGTCTCCTTGCTCACTGGTGAAGATGGGTGCTTTCTTGTAGTGCTCTACAAGCTCATCCATACTGCTAAAACGCCGCTGACCGATGTAGTATACTCCATCCTGCAGCTGCACCTTGAAGTGCTTGTTCTTCCCCACAGCCTTCAGAGAAATTGAGAAATCGCTGGGCTGAGAAAAAAAAAACAGACATGCAGAGATAAATGAATGGGATGTTGTTGCTGCTGATTTTCATATCTTAAACACCAGATGGCAGCATTGATTCAAATAACATAAACCCTGACAACAAGTCACAAGGCAACAGAGACGGGACATAGCTTTTTGGGGCAGTACAACTTAATCTAAATTTCTGTATTAAACTAAAGTACTTTGTTATTTCCAGGTGTATTCGTTTAATCTTGGATTGATTTTTTGTTATGGTCCTTCACAGGATTCTGCAAGCTTTTTCTTGTAACATATCTATCTTTCTTTTAACTGTAAAGCCATATTAGAAATGACAAAAAAAAAAAATGCATTAATATATTGTGTGATATATTGCCCAGCCCTAACCGGTGAAGATTCTACTTTACCATCATTTGAAAAATCTCACATTATTCAGAAAAAACAGGTCAAATACTGAAAACTGTGTCACAGAGAAGCAGTTTACTGTCTGAAGTAAAATACTTTACTGTCAGGTTCATTATAATTAAAATAGATACCAACTTGGTACCTAAAAAGTTTTAAAGAATATAATATCCCTGAAATAAAGTACCTTCCATTCGTAAAGTCTCTGACCACATTAATATAATTATTGTGTAATATTAAATATAATTGAAATTGATTTCCAGCCAGTAATATGCGGCAAACATATATTGTGTTACCATATATACACTATATTGCACCCCCTTCTAATGGACAGGTTTGGTGGGTTTTTGGCTCAAGCTCTGCATCTAAAGTCACACCAGAGGTGTTCAGCTGGGATTAGGGATTTGGCTTTCTCCAGACCGGTTAAGTTCTTCCACACTGACTCAATCAATCATTTCTTTTCAAACCAAACACAGAGGCATTGCCATTTTACAATAGAAAAGGCTCCTGTCCAAATCAGAAGCACACAATTCACTAAGATATCATTATATGCTTAAACATTAAGATTTGTACACATGGAAATGACTAACGTAGCCAAACCTGTTCATCAGAAGGCGCTATCCAAGTACTTTTGTATGTAATACCTCATAAAATATTATCTATGTAAGAATTTTATTAGACCACCCACTTTTAAATATCACTATGGGTCATATTCTCAATGCAATTCAAATAAGTTCTGCAGGTTTCATGGTTTATTCAACACTGTCCAAATTGGTCTCTGTCACAGAGTAAACTCAGTGGGTTGTGTATGTAAACTGCTCCACCATCCAGTAGCTTGTACAAATAATTGGTTCACACTGCAGTTCAGTTTGCTAGTGCAGATTCTTCCCACTCTGGGTTTCAATACAGTACATTACATAACTCAATAAGGCTGCATAATTATGTGGGCAGGTTGCTGCAATAGGTAGTTTGGCATTCAGATGTGAGCAAAGTCAGTCCAACTTACCGATGACTCACTGTCCCGTATCAGAAAGTCCCCTTCTACTCCTCTCTCATTAAGTGCACACTCAGCTTGGTGCCGTGTCACATTACCATAGTACCAATCCTTTCCAGCAAATTTGCCTGTACGTGAGGGAACTGTGTGACTGATATGAGGGGAGCCGTGACTTGACCCTAAACCCTTGGCTACTGGCCCATCACTGAGTACTACCACATAGTTCTTGGGCACAAGGCCGACCATGCCACTACTGTTTTTACACCTCCACCACTCTGGGTCATTTTCTGGCTTTTCCAAAACTTCCATCGTCTCCCCCTTTTCAAAGTTCAGTTCCTCCTCTGTGACAGAGCTAAAGGGGTACAGAGTCTGGACCACATGCAGAATGGAGCTCCCAGAGCCCCCCGGCCGGCCGTTGGCCATCGATGCCCCTTGCCCCACCTTCAAGGACCGAAAGCCCCCCAACGTGTCCCCAAAAACGCCATCATGGTCTGTGTATCCCCCCTCCTCTTGGACATAGTTGGACGGGAACCAACCGACACGGCCGGCATGGCTACCCCTCCACCAGCCGTCACTGCACTTTTCCATCACGACCACCCTCTCCCCTTTTATGAGGTTGAGTTCATCTTCACGCTCTGCTCCATAAGAAAACTTCACCACTGCTGGAATGTTCAGGTCGTAGATCCGCTCGGCCCCGCCCACTCCACCTCCTCCTGCACTGCCATTGGATGGGTACTCTGCCTCTGTGCTGGGTGTGGGAGATGGATCACGGGCACTAGTCTTCCTTTTCGTTTTTCCAAGGCCTAAGTGGAATAGAGAGACGCAAAACAGTAAGGAAGTTGAAATCTGAAAGAAAGTTGTCAAAGCAAAAATAATGACTGATTGAGTTGAATCTCAACAAACTTAGTTAGTTCACCCAAAAATGAAAATTGTCCAGTCTTTTACTCACAGGATAATGTTCATTCTTGGGTGAACTAACGCTTTCTTTAAATAAAACAGACATCAAAGTACCCTTATGTTCACTGACGTCTTAAATCATTACATTTTCTCCTGCTATAGACAATTGCCACCACTTCTGGGCAAATAGAGGCTGATCTACTCAAGACTAGTGATGTGACAGAGCAGACTGTGTTAGAGGGCAAAAAAGTAAACACTTGAGTCCTAGGGGTGCATTGGGAACCGTGGAAGAAAAGAGAGATTAAGGATTGAAGACTTTCAAATTCAGATTTAAAGAGAGGTGGGATTACTCTGATCTGGTTATCTAACAAAGGAACAAGTAACCTAAGAAACAGACAGTAGTTTAAGCGCACTAATTTCCATCTCAAAAAAACAAAACAACAAACATATACATACACCACTTTTTATATAGGGAACATGATAAAAACCTACTTTCAGTAAGCCAGATCAGTACACATATGCCATTTTCCATAATTCCAATATTGCTCTACATCTAAACACCTCTGCCAGGTGGTGTATTCAATGCGTGCACATTTTCTGCATGTTTTAACGACAAGACCAGAAAAGAAAAAAAACCCCTCAAAATCTTGTTTTTACAATGAGCTGATTTTGGCAGTTACCAGCATTCCGTTGTACATGTAAACACATTCATTGTCTATATGCCAGTGAAACAGACAGGTAACCTGTCGTATCCTGAGTAGGACCCCAGCTTGCATTTCAATATCTTGACAGGCAGCCAAAAATAAGCCCTCTCACTACCCAGGTAACAGAGGAGAACTGCCACTACCAATGTTCCCGCCTCCTCTAATGATCCCATGTGGCCACATACAGCACACAATCAGACGCTTTATGTGTGCATATGCACGCTCGGTGTGCTGTCACTGCGAGCAGAGTACACAGAAAGCGTAGTGAGGTGTGGAAATTGAGCTGAGGCCTGGTAACTCCTTGCAGATTCCAAACCCCAGCTCTCTTTGAGCAATTCAAACACAATGGGCCTCCCAGGCAACAGGGGCAGTATGTGGAAGCTGCTTCATATCGATATGACTGGAAAAGGTGCAAGGGTGGGACGAGAAGGTTTCAAAAGAAACTCAATCTGACGTGAGCTGACAGGAGAAAGAGAAGTCATTTTGGAAAGTAATGACGCACAGAATAACAGAGCCGTGGGAATGCAAGAGATCATTTGATGTCTGTCACAATTCTCTAGGAGCCTACCAAATGATCTCTAAAGCTTTCTCACGTGCATCCATGCGTGCTTGCACACACAAGCATCTCTTGCACGCGAGCAGCATTCTTAGGCTCTAGTAGATATGTGTGAAGACAAAAAAAGGCCAATTTCCATCAGTCTTCGACCCCTGTGTGCTTGACCACTGAAGTACACTTAACAGGTACGTCCCCTAGGGACTGTCAGTCTCACACCACACTGCACGTTAACCTGGAAATACCTCTACCAAAGGCTTTCTGAGGTGCGAATTAATCTGAAACCATTACTGACTTCAGACTACGATAACCCTTTGCAGTCTAGAAGGTAGGGAATGGCTTGTGTACCTGAAGAAGTACTCAAAGTGACTCCAATGATCAATCATGATATCAGGGAAATGCAGGGGTGATTATATATATATAAACATACATACTGTGTACATATATGTTAGTATTAGCGCACTACACATTGACTTGCTGTCTGGATTAGTAACAGCACTCAAAACTCTGTGATGTGGGAGTGACCTGGACTGAAAACAAGAACAGTTAAGAGTCAATTTTCTAGTTCAAAGGGAGCAAAAACTTTTCCCTGCTGGAACATTAAGACTGTGTTGACTGAGAATGGTGGGTACTTCTGAGGCTCGGGCTGACAGGGAATGAACACTGCAACACAAACAGAACAAAGACCTTCTGGGAAATCTAGAAATAGAAGCACGTCCCACAACCAGTGACAAATACGTGAGAGGAATGTCTGAGAAGTCTCAAAAAAGGAGAACGAAGATGGGAAAATCTATGAAATCCACGTACAAGAAGTCTTTGAGATTACACAATGTGAAGCCTCTTTTCAGAGGTCCCAGAGAGGGATGAAGCTGTTGACTTGAGCAGAGGAGATATGAAGAGCTGCCCTGGACCATCTCAAGTGACCAAACCTTGGCACACTACTACAAGCAATACAATAACGCAAACTCCCTCATGGCCGCTCCGACACATTCATTCTAATGCAGCCAGACACTCTCACACACAATTGCACAAAATCACTCACGTAACTGCTAAGCTACAAGGTTTCATTCTTACCCCCATCTATACAAGCTGGCAATATAACCGTTCATTAACTCGCATTTCCAGAAAACAATCACCCCTTTCTCCTTAACCTTACACTTATAGTTTACCTATGTTTTCTTCTGTCAGATATAAAACTGAATTGTTAACAGGCAAAATCATCCAACCATCAAAGCTGCAATAATGGCGCTCCCCACCATTATGCTGTCCATTATGCCACACCATTAAGCTCCATACCACAATAATACCCAAATATCCCTTCATTCAATTAACTCCCCATCTATATGATTAGCTTGGAACTTAACCCACAGTAAAGCTGCAGGCTCCATTTGTGTTTCATTGAACCCTGCCTCTATTAGGGAAATACATTCAGACTCACACTCAGAAAGTTTTCAGACATGGAGACTGTTTCTATCCTCATGGTCCACATATTGAGGTGCTTATATTTTAGAAGGTGACAGAACCCCTAACAGTATCAGTCAAAGCAACAAGCTAAAATAAATAAAGGAAATATTAAAAAAAGTGTCAGAAGTAGTCCATTAGAAAATCAATACTAGGATTTTTTTTTTTTGTGAATAATCACATGTATGTGTGAAGAGCGATCAAGCTTGTTGGAAAAACTGTAGACCTACAAGAAATTCATGCTTTTGTTGAACCCAAGGTGTAGATACTACCTACAAAATAGTTACAATACTTTGTTCAAAAGCTTCACTGACAGCCATTTGAAAGTGGAATAACTGCTTTTGAAGGATAGACCTTCTCAGTGAGGTTGCTTTTCCTAAGTTGGGCTGGTTGGGATACCCAAAAAAGCAGCTACTAGCACCACAGAACCACATTATTTCCACTTTTTTTTGTTCTCTTGATGGAATGGCTTATAAGGAAATGCCAATTAACAGAACAACTTGCGTCAGATGCGTGAAAAAATAGTATGTTTGTGTGAGTACTGGAGCTCAGAGGTGCCAAGAATAAGTGTGTGTGTGTACGCTGACAGTTCTTTAGCGAGATCCTCTGATCTTCAAAGAGTGACAGTTTTTGAGTTCAACAGGATGGAGGGAGGGTTTGAGTGCAGGTATCCGTGACAACCACCAATCAGAGGTCCCCTGTGGCCTCTCAGTGGGAATTAATCCCCAATGCAGAATTAGTTTAGAAGGTCACTGACGCATATTCATGACCTTCCTCTTGGTATACAAGTAAATGGCCCTCTTATCTTTGTTCCACAGATTATTAGGGAATAACTAGAACTCCAAGTAATTTCACAAATTAAAAATCAACACCAAAAAAGTCAACCACACTGCGCTGATTCGTTCCTACTGTTTATTATCCCAAAATCTGAAGGCTTTGCTGTGGATGGACAGATTAAATTTATATGAGGAGTCTCATTTCAACACTTGTCTAACCTGCTTTAACAATGCTCCACTTAAACTGCTTGGAATTCACACTCATTCACTTACACACAATGGAACACAATGGAAAGGAAGCGGGTAAAATGTAACACCGTTTTCATGAAAGCTGAATGAACGTCTACTCTGATTTCATTGGCTGTCTCAGGGACCTGCATGGGGAAAATGCTTTGCATTTAACAACTTCGGTAGCTATTAAACCTCTCCACGTCTCTACCCCCTGCAGCAGAGGAGGCATTATCGATTCACTGCTTCCTGTTGTTCAGAGCTCATTAACAAAATAACAAAATGTTATTTAGAGCTCATTAACTCATGGTAATCACATATGGGACAAACAAGCACATAGACAGGGATAAGCATGCTCTCATCCAGGGATACTAATGATTTGGACAGATTTAAAAAAATACATACATTGGTCAGTGTGATGTGGTTAGTATCATAAAATAGAATCCAATTACATTCTGGTCTGACAATGCAAGAGCTTTTTAAGTTCCATATTCTCTTTACAAAGTTTTCAGGTTACATTCTCAACCAATACCCATGGATTCTTTTTTTTCGTCTGCAGCACATGGAAATGGAAACGCTCTGGCCTAGAACTCAGAGAAGGGCAGAAATTGGGATCCACTGGAGCTAGAAATCCATTAATCCTCACACCTGTAGTGTCTTACCCATATGTAGGTCCCGAGACGGCCCATGGGAGAACTGATTGATACCTTGCACTTGTGGAAAATATTCGCCAGCTATGGCAAATGTGATTCTGCACTCTTTTAAGGATAAATAACTGTTTAGCAAGAGACCGCAGAAAATATAAAAAGCACCTCTGTATATTTCCAAAAAAGTACAACTTATCAATGTTTATTTGGAGGGCTAAACAGTATAGTGAAGATTGTTGGTGGATTTGCTAATAGACAGCAGGGGGCGCCTGACTTCCAGTGTCAGCCCCTAGAGCTACACTAATCTTGAACAAGAGATAAAATTTTAAAGTGTCTATTTCAATTTATAAAAAAATCCCATGAATCCTGTCCTAACAAAACAATGCCCTCAAAAACTTAAGTGTTCAGATGCTTTACCTTCTTTAGGTATTTTGATAGACACTGTAACATTGAGATGGTTTCATGGAATAACTGAAGAAGGGCCCCTCAAGGTGACTTTAGATCCAAGTGTCTCAACAATAAATTCAATCATTTTTTATGAACCATAACACACAAAATTAAAGGATTCCAGTGTTTGATTTGTGTTGTTGGCTTGTACACAACTTGCTGCAAAAAAAAAAAGAAAACGACAGTCCCAAGAGTCTTCCTTAATGCCTTGAGATGACAGATTGAGTGTTAAAGGCATGAAGCTCCGGAGGCGTACGGGGGAAGTAGGGCATGGCAACTGCGAGGGTGTTTCATGCACGTCATCTCCTACTGAAGGACTATGAGGTCTAGACCTGCACAGACTCTTCAGTATGACATTTAGATCAAAACAGCACAATTTATCTAACGACCCAACTATTCTTAACCTTAAATCAGACTGGTCTTACCGAAGGTTAAGGCCATGAAAAGGCCTGCTGTCAAATTCAAAATTGAACAAAAAACAAAAGAGAGCAAGCATTCTAATCGTTGTCAGATTTAGATGATTTGGCATGTTATGGGCACTTAGCAGTGCAGGAGATTTAGTTTTTCTCCCCAGTAGATATTCTATTTGCCTACATATAAACTAGCTTCCTGATGATGCTGCAAAGACGCTTGCTAAATAAATCGACTTGCCTTAAAAGGACTTTTCTAGTTTGGCAGGACTGTGAATTGGTGGAATGCTTCACTGAGCTGTGAGACTTCTTACCGAGAGTGTCTTTGAGGTTCTTCACTAGTGAGGTTTTCTTCAGACTGTTTTTGCGCTCGACATAATTAGAGGGAACGTAGCCGGTGCGGTTGGATGCGTTGCGGACTCTCCACCAGGTCTTGGAATCATCCAGCAACCACAGGCGCTCGTTCTTCCGGATGTCCAGTTCCTGGTCTTGCTGAGCTGTGTAGTCCCACTTGGCTATAACAATCACCTCCTCTGTCATCTTTCATCGAGTCCCACTGCCAAAAGAGAGGAAGAATTTTTTTTATAAACTATTATTGAAAATCAGAATCCTCCATAGAAAAACTGGCGAGAACCTAAATAGTTTAATAAATGACAAACCGACCAGCTATAACATTCATTAAGTGCTGAGGAAAGTGTAGAGATCAGATTGAAAACTGAGAAATTTGTCCTTAATAAAAGGTCTGGACCTTCTACTATAATAAGACATTAAGTCAAGCCTCTATGACAAATGCATGACTCAGACGAGAGACAGACATGATTACATGTGCTCTATTTAACACATCTTGATCGGCAGGTGAGCTCACACTCCCTCCACCCAACCCATTTACCAGAGGGAGGAAGAGAATAGCAGGAGAATGTGAGAAGTCAAGAAACAACAATCATTTTGGTGGATGCAGTAATATTTTATTCAAGAGCTTAAAGGTGATCAATGGTAAGTCATTCACATGTTCATTTCCCTGAAAAATGCAAACACTTGGCTCTGTAGTGCTATCAAAACACAGCTGTTTGTCTGAAGAGGTGAGTACATTAATGTAACTCACTTCTTGAATGTATCATTGGTGAAATCACCTAGCTAGCCACAACTGTTTCCTCAAAGTAACTTTGAACCAATCATTTAAACCAAGTTCTATTCTCAAACGTAAAATTAAATTTGTATATAAATATTGAATGTAAGATCGCATTCCAAATGATGCCATATACACTATGCATTTAAACTATGCATTACAGTATGTCAGATGTTCTCAACTCTGGTCCTCGAGGTTCAATCTCCTGCAGAGTTTAGCCACAACTCTAATTAAATACACTTGAACAAGCTACTCACATCTCGGGGATTACTAGAAAGTCACAGGCAGGTGATTCTGATCAAGTTTGGAGTTTAAACTCTGCAGGAAAGTGGACCTCAATAGCTAGAGTTGAGAGCCCCTGAATTACGTACTCTACCATCAAGTATATCAAAAAAATAATAAGGTAATTTTGTCACACAATATCAGTTTGAAAAGAATAAAGAAAGCTGCGACAGTTCAGTGCATGAGATGTCCAACACAAGTACACAAGTATGTGAATTGGGACACACCTATAGAATGTACTGAATGTTATCTTGCTTATTTTGCTCAAGAGCGTGATCTATTTAAGCATACATGCCATATTAACAAGAGACTAACCACAGGGTAAGCACAGATTAAGAGCTGTAGTTCCGACCACACATAAGTTCATAAATGACAAACAGTGCAAATATGCCGCTACTAATGGAGCCTGCAACCACTGACTAACAATGAAGCAAATTACATGAAGCTTGGATATTTGGCTCCCCTTGACTCATTTTGAGTTAATTTTGATTTGGTTTCAACAAATTAATGTGTGCATAATATCACATTATGACATTATATCGACCTAGATATCAGTCCTGTCCATTAAACCCATATAGGTTGACCACTAAAACTGATATAAACATCCTCATTCCATTAAACAGTGAGACCGGATGTATCCAAATATAACTGACAACAGCACTAACAAGCCTAAGAAACAAAGCAAACAGTGAATCTGAGGATTGAGTAAGAGAGTATGAGCAATAAAAAGCAAGTGAGGCAGAAAAGCATTTTCGCAACGGATAAGCCACTTAATCCATGCCATTGGTCTCATTAAATAAACAGCCAAACCTTCAGACATAGCCATTAAAAATGACTGAAACTGTCAAAGGCTGAGCAGAAGTTTTCAAAATACATGGAACGCTCTTGTTCCTCTGAGCAAAATGACAGAAATGATAGTAGGCAATTGCTAAACCCATAAATGAGTAAGGAGGCGGGTTTATTGGCATGGCCGATTTTAAACGCCTAGCCTGAGATGTGAAAGCGAGCTGCTGAAGGATTAAATATGCACTGAATAGTAATGGACTGATTAAGTATTGATGGTGTTTCAGGCAAGCGCACTTAAAGCTCTGTGCTCCTGCTGAGAGAGGTTTTAGGCACGGCTACTAAGTCAAATGCACGGCCATTAGAAGAGAAGGGCAGACCTAGCGATTCTGAGATAGGGTATGCGCATGTGGGTGTGTATGCACGAGCAACAGCTTTCATTTCACGCTTTGCCTACATTGCACATGTGATGCAGATCCCATATGCGTAGCTTTCTGGTTTCTGAATGTTGTAGCATGTCTATTCTTTTCCAGTCCTTCTGTTTAAGTGTCTGTTTAAGTGATTCCATCACTCTGTTTTAAAGCGCATTTTGAAGTACCGAGTGAGATACGAGTGATAGAAACACCACATTTTGGAAAAATATCCCTTGATTTGCGAAAACGTTTTAGAGCTCGCTTGAGGTGGTTTTTGTCTTGCGTGAAAAAGGGTTAACGCGAATAATGGGAGATGCAAATGAATAAATTCCGCTGTGCACATCAAAGAAGTCTACTTGCACCTACTTGTGCTCGGATAAACGGTCATTGCTTTCGGAGATGGATGCCTGTTGTTTGGGAACACATTTGTGTAATTTAAGAATTCAATTATAGTGACATTTCAAAATGATTGTAACATTGCAGATGCTGTGCAACAAGATCTCTGGTTAGTCGTCCCATCGCGCAAATCACATGACTTTTGATGCACAATGGGGGAATTTATTTGGGAGATGGTGGTTAAATTCTCAACTTTGTGCTATGCTACACTTGATACACTTTCTGGGTCTTCATGAAAGCAGTGCTACCTTAGACCGGACACTGATTGTCTGATGCATATTGCACACAAAACAGGCAAGCACTATCAAAACACATATAAAAACAAAAACTGATGGACATTTTCTATCTAAATAAGAACTTCTAGGCCAGAATGAGTTGCAATGTGGACCAGACCTTATGTCTAAATCAAATTTCTGGCTACACAAGGCTAATCTGCTCCGTGAATTATGGGTTTCTTAATTTAAATGCAGATAAACACACCATAAATTGATCTACAGAGGACAGAGGAGCTACATTTTAGCTTCTTTTGCCTGTTTTATGTCTTTAATGAGGCGACAATTCTAATATTAACATCCATCACACCGGAGCACACAACCTTAAGAGATGCCTCCCACACACAATTACACCACATAAAGGATTTCATTACCTCTGGCGAGATGAGTATCCACGCCGGGCTGTATTTCATAAATGCAAATATGGCAGCTCAAAGGCAGAGCTCGTTTTCTTTAAAAGCAGTCGTTAAATGACAGTTCAATTAGGAAAGAGGCTGGCCTAGACAGCGCAGCAGCTGGATAGCAATGTCCCGGTGCTTTAAATCAGTCATTCCATTCTGCTGGCTGTGAGCTTCGGGGTCATTCATTACCTGAAGCGTGTGACCCCACTCGCTGTGTTTCGGTACAGGGCGGGAAAGAGAGCCATGGAGAACAAGGAGCTGCTAAATGAGATTCTCAAAGGGAGAAAAAGCCCAAAGTTTGAACACTTTGTCAAAGAATCCAGATAGGTAAGAAAGCGACAGATGGAAGACACAATAATAGGGATGACCATCAATATTTAAATATGTTATCTGTTATTTGGCATAGATGCTAAATTAACACCACATGCTAATAAACAGTGTCAGTTATAAAAATATAAAATAAACTAAGCTTGTCAATGGATTCATTAATTAGCCATTAAAGTACTGACAATTATTGGTCAACTAATATTGTTTTTTGATGGGAAATGGTGATATAATAAGATAGCAGGGTGGCCTATAATCGATTTAAAGCTAATATGCTTTATATCATACAATTTAAATTAAAGATATGCAAATAAATAACGCATGCATAACAATCGCTGCAATTTTATGTATTTTTTGCATAACATTTACTGAAAAAAAGAGAGAAAAAGACAATTAATTAATTTGGGAACAATTAAACAACTTTTAAAAGTTATTGTAAAAAAAAAAGAAAGAAAAAAAAAAAAAAATCACAATCACAATAGATAAACGAAAATAAAAACATTTTTCCCTCCGCAAACCTGCAAACATTGTACACGGCATGTTTAATTTTGTACCCTCGAAAACTATTTTTATCGAAAAACATACAGAATCTTAAATCCAACCTAATCGTTTAAATGAATAGTTTAACTAATTTATTAACACTTCCAGTTAGGGCTGTGCAAATAATCAAATTTGATTAGCATACACATCTCATCAGTAAAGCTGGTAAATCTCTGTCACCTGCTTTTAAATTAAGCGGCATTTACTGTCCTGCACAGAGCTGTAGTTCACTAACAAGCTACGAAATATCGTGTTCATAATCAAATGCGATTCTTCTGTGATTATGACCGTGATATTGCGTAGCTTGTCAGTGAACTACATCTCTGTGTAGTACGTGTGCATGATAAAAATGCATGATAATTGAATTTTGATTATTTGTGCAGCCCTACTTCCAGTTTTTTTAATAAAACAAGCATAAATAGAGCATAAATACCAAAAAAAAAAAAAACCTTTAAATATTGTCTTGGATAATGTATGCCTTTGAGCAAAAATGTTGACAATTACTAATTAAGGGAAGACACATATGTGAAATTATTAAGAAATGTAACTTCTCATAGTGTGTACTGTTATTGCCCAGTCTTATTAAATAATCCCATTTGATTTTGACAGCTAGAGTCATAAATACACTATCTGTGCATAAATTCATCTCAGACCCTAAAGAAATGTTTTGATGGCTTCTAGTGAACAGCCTACTTGCACAGGTCTCTCTTTAGACTGACTAGTCCTTAATTTGATAAACAGATAAATTATAACAAATATATTTATAGATAGAGTTATTTACTAAATTATTCAATATACACAATGGCTCCCAAACCATTTAAGACTGTATGCCTGAAAAAAAACTAGAAAAACTAAGACTAGCAATATTCGACAGCAGTAAGAACAGATATCAGAACAACTGTCACATTCATCTTCAAAATGGCACTGAAATGGAAAAATTAAGCACAGTGAATGACAACATGAGATGATGCTTGCAACACCATCTGCTGAGATAACAAGATCAACAATTTTAAAAGAAGCATGTTTGTAGAAAAACTAAATGGTTGATAGATTTATGGATATCAGCTTCTGATATAATCGCACATCTATTAATTAAGCCCTACACTGGTATCATCACTCATTGGTTCAGTGGATCAGGACAGAATCGTGGTCAGAGGATGCTGTTAAAGGCCGCCGTCCATCTCCTTCCTCTCAGTCCTCCTCAGAGAAGCGAGGAGGTCTCTGTCCCAGCAGCGCTGTGATAGATGACACTCATTTTGCTAATCGGAGTCCCACCCCCTGAAATATCCACACAGCTTAGCCCACCTCCTTAATAATCAAGGTTGTTAAGAAGACCGATGGCTCTGCCGTGGGAAAGCAGATCAATCCTCAAGGCTCAGCGTTCGCTCAGACGCCGGAAAGCTGCTTGGTAATGATCAATCTTACCCGGCTCACTGTCAGCTTACGCTCACTTACACGTGCAACGGGAGAAGCCTTTTAACCGAGAAGAGACAATTAGCCAGGTTATAAACATTTCTCACCACGAGGCAGAAGAACTGTCGTACTCCACTTCATATAAATGCTTCAGACTTGCAAAAAGAGTCTGTCTTGCATCTGGCAGCCATGATGCTGCAATGTTTGTGAAGACAAGAACAGAAGGAAGCCACTCTGACCTTGAATGGATCTATCCTCGGCCAAGATGTGTTCCCATAGTCCAGATGCACTTAGCACTCTGAGCCCTGCTCTCGAGGGACTAAAAGCATTTAATACGACTAATACATCCGCTAGGCAAATGTCCAGCTCACATTCGCTTAACCCAACTAAACATGTCTCGCACGCAAAGCAGTTGCCAAATATCTGCTTAAACGTGCAGATTACATAACAAATCATGGGTTATTTCTATGTAACTCCATTCAAATACACTCACCTAAAGGATTATTAGGAACACCATACTAATACGGTGTTTGACCCCCTTTCGCCTTCAGAACTGCCTT
>JAUMHE010000056.1:5428200-5442595 GCA_032359235.1 Enteromius mattozi
GGCATCCAATACTGACTTCCGGAAAAGGGGAATAACCAATGACATTTGAGATTACAACTAAAACAGCAAGCCCCGCTCCACGACTGACAAAAATAAACGTGAACGTTCGCGCGAGCAGGTGAGAGAAGATCGAGCGCAAGAATAATCGCGCGCAGATGACATCATGCGTGCGTGAGGGTTTGAAATGAGCTCGCGGGCTCCCGTTTCTTCGCATGTAGATCTGTTTTCCTCTCAGGCACGGCACCGAAATGAGGCACCGAAATCTGCATTTTGATTCGGTTCAGTACATACCGGTTACTTAGGTAATGTGCCATACTGGTACCGGGTTTCGGTACCCAACCCTAGTCATGAGGGGGTCCTTTTGATAACTTTTCTTTGAATCCATTAAAAAAGTGGTTTAAAGTGGCTTTCAGAAAGGGTTTTATACTATGCTTACAGCCTAAAAGCTGAAGTCTCTTGAGTGTCTTTTATACTCTTAGTCAACTGGTTGATGGACAACTCGTCGACTACCATGACCTATGCCTAGAGGCAATAGCCCAAGCACATTCGTGGCATTGGCCCAAAAAACACAAGCCACAGCTTCATCAGCAAATACCTTCATGTGCTTCCATGAGAGAGTGCCGTTAGAGAGAAAGCGTTTGTGTTCTCTTTCTCTGTAGGACTTAGGGTTTCCTTCATGAATAAAGAAGAAGTGTTTTGCACACTCAGCCGACATGCAATTCAAACTGCAGCACAAGCAGGGCAAGGGCAGTGAACACACTAGAGTGCAGGGTACTTACACAAAGCGGTGGGTTGATGGGATCTACCACTGGGACATGGACAAAGGGGAGTCTTAACAGTTTAGCTCAGATCAGACACACACAATCTCCAGACATTCTAAGACGCCACACTTATGGACCACACGCAGTCCGGTAATTGATGCATAGTGCACACAAAATGACAAGAGCTACCTGATTTACTACAAATAATCTGGAAACTAAATTCCGTTTAGCAGGACTTCAGAGGGAAAAAAGAAAATCCAACAATTGCCAGGGTAAATTCTTAAAGGCCCAATAAACAAAGAATGAACTAATGTAATTTCAAACAAAATTAAGCCAAAAGTGAAGTTTATTTGGAGTTTGAAACCATATTCCAGAAAAGTTCACCCTGGCTAGTAAACCTCCTTCAAACTGTCATTGGTTCCTGCACATTACGTAACAGGTGGGTGTGGCTGTGGGGCTCCGCCTTCCATAAAATGGAAATATTCTCTAGTTCGTTTAGGCTCTCGTTCATTGAAGCCAGATCTTTCCCCTATTGTTTGTTCATGTTTTTGTAGCCGTTTTTGTAGGAAGTTGTTTTTTCCCACCATACTATTGTGGTATGATTGATGAGCTATGAACTTGGTTAAAGTGTAAACGGGTGGTTTGCAGAATAAGTTGCAAAGTGGACCAACCCTTATGCCAATAGTCAAAGTCTGACTACAAAGGTCATGCATGAGGATTTTTTGGATACATGCAGATAAGCTAGAAGCAGTCAACTAAACTTCACATAATAAAGCAGAGGTTCTGAAGCTAAAATCTTGAGCATCAAACAAAGCATATCTAAACTCTACTGCTGGGTCACAATGTTAAGCTTTAAAAAGCAAAGTTTCCAAGCATGGGTGACCCTGCAGATTATGGCATGAATGTGGTTGGGTCAGAACAGAGATTTATGACGGGCTCTCAGAAGGTAAAGAGATACAGGGAAAGCAGTCAAGAAAAAAAAACAGTGGGGGAGAAGAAGAGAGTAAGTAAGATAAAAGAAGAGATAATGGGATTGTCTATCAAGCCCCGTCACAGTTTCTAAGAAACTGGGTAAGAGTTCAAGCGGTTTTGTCTTTTGAAAGAAAAGAGAAATTTACTGGAGGAGAAATTTCACAGAAACTGGTGGCACTGCTGAAGCGATTACAACCTCACCTATGTTCAAAGTTCATTTACGAGAGGGAACAGGTCCGGAGATGAAGAACAGGTAGTATTACGTAACTCTCGATGTAAACACAGCTTAATGATAACTTAACTGAGTCCTACTCTATATCTGTTACCTGAACTGAGAGAAAATGTAGATAAGGAAAGACTACAGGATATCAAATTCATTTACTCTGGCTTCTCAGAAAGTTTGCTATGGTTTTCTCAATATGCAAGAGTGTGTTTAGTTATATAGGGACCAGGGCTGAGCAAGATATTAAATGATTATATATTTAACATGAACTGATACTGTCAACAAAAATATACTTTCTATTTGCCCATTAGTGTGGATAGGCTAGTTCTGTATAAAAGCGCTAAAACAGAAATAATAAACTTCAGCAGCAAAAATGCTACTAGAGCTGAGAGGCTTGATTCATTCACAAATCTGTTTATTTTAACTGTCCATTTCAGAGTGTTAATAGAATAGCGTTTTATTTTTTGTTTTTATTTCTGACAAAAACACACTCTGCTGTTAAAAGTCTTGTTGCATATTCAAATGAGTAAATATAAAATGTATTTAAATATAAAATACATTTTCCATTTTTGAAACTCTTGGGCAACAATGCCTGCTTGGTCCAAATTTCTACCGTTTCAAACACCCAAAATAAATATAGACAGCTGGTCTACTTTTGTTAAAAGGACCTCAGAAACATCACCCCAAAAAACACAACTGTTTATTTAGAGATGCCAAACAATTTGCACAATTGGATTCAAGCAAACAGAAAACCAAGTTAATTAAATTAACTGGAGCAACAGCCACCAGCACCGCTCCAAACAAACAAAACCCTCTGACAAAACAAAGCAGTAAACACGTACTGCACCAACAGAATCAAACTTGACAGTGACAGCACATAAAGCTCAACTTCCTGCCTCTCGCTCACCGTCCCTCTGGTACATCTTTGTTTGGTGTGTGAATTTCTTATGTGAACTCCTCCGTTCTTCCTCCTTTCCTTATATCTCTCTCTCCCTCCCTCTAGCTCAGTCTCCTGTCTCTTCTTCTATGTGGTTGACAGCACAAATTTGTGGTCATGACCTTTATCTCAGAGGCTGACTGTGAGTGGTCAGGCCTTGGGCTGTGAAGCTATGAAGTAGTCACTTATATCCACACACACACAGCCCCTGGTTACCTATTCAGAGACAATTAACCTCACTGTCTCCAACATGTGGCTATGGTCAACAAATCTGTCTATGTTGTAGCTCCTAAAACACTTGATATACAAAGATATCTGTCAGAGTTGTATACTTAAGTTGATTGGTGTATTTATTTTTGAATAAACTATTTCTATTCCTCATCCAAAGCAATATCATCACTTTAATAGATGTGGATTAAACAACTGAATTTCTATGGACTACTTGAAACTTCTGGACCCCATTGGCTTTCACTGTATGAACAAAAACACGACATTTGCTTTAAAAAAAAATGTTACTTTGTGTTCCACTGAAGAAACAAAAGTTGGTTTGGAATGGCATGAGAGTAAGTGAATGGTGACAGATTTTTTTTTCCAAGTATGCAGATCTTATATCAGTTATGCAACAGCCATCTTCATCAGATGGACAAAGAAACTCAAATTCCCATGACCTCTAGCTAAACCTGAGGCTGTGTTCAGCACGGGTCTGAAGTGAGGGGGAGGGCAGGAGAAGGCTCTGAATCAGCAGGAGAGAGGGGCCAGCAGGGCCCAAATCTGTTGCTCACTCCGAGCTGCAATGAAGCACTTAGAGGTGGTGTTGAATTTCACACTCCTGTCCTGCACCACCCCATCCAGGCCAGAATGGCCATTTTGCTGAGGAAATTCAAAACCAGCCATGCAGTTAAGAGCAGACGACCCTTAATTACAGCCCAAGAAGCCCTTCACAGGGTGTTTATGACTGGAAAATGAATTAATGATCAGTTCGGTGTAAATGGCAATAGGGTGCTAAAGCAAAAGTCTAAATATGTTGTGTCTGATTATGTTCTTCTTCCCACGCAGAAGGGATGCATCTGTGTACCTTTAAGAATGTGTATGTATGTGTGTGTGCCGAAGAAAGAGTATATATATTCGCAGAGAGATGACAGAACCTTTCATAAGGAAGATTAGGTCTGATATCTGCTAGTATGAGAAAACACAATCACCTTGCTAGACCAGCTGATGGAGTGACATGATAGAGGTTATAGACAGAACAAATAGAGAAGAATTAGCTTTAGCTGGCATGGCCACGGATTCGGTTCACTGGCCGCCTGACGCATATTGCTCAGAAAACTGGAAAGCACTTGCAAAGATCGTAGGTTCCAATCAGATTGGACTGCAACTGCACTTACGCAAGCCAGGGTGCAGAATGTTTTATTGGTCTGGCAGGAAATAAAAGAATGTCAAAACTGTAATAATGATAATTATTATTATTATTTTAATACTGTATGAATTTTATGTAATAAAAATGTAGATTTTTTGTTCTGTTTTTTTATGCAATTTAAATTTCATTTTCATTACATTTGGGTCATAAAGTCAAAGGTTCCGCTCTAATATAGCAAAGAAAAAATGTGGGGAAAAAAACAACACCACAAAAAAAAAAAAACTTAGGAAAAAAGCAATTAAATAGTTTTGTTAAAAAAATATATATATTTTGTTTTTTCAGTATTAGGCCTATTTAATTTGATAAATATAATTACATATTTAAATATGTAATTATATTTATCAAATTATATAGGCCTAATACTGAAAATACAATTAAAAAAAAGGCAAACCCAAATGAAGCTCAGGTGCAGGAAAATGTTGCAATAAAATAACTTTATGGAGAAGAATTTCAGTGTGCAGACATAACGTTTGTTTTCTGCTTATACAGAAAATAACACGGAGAGGACAACTAGTTCAGTTTAGTTCAGGTTGTAGTGTCATGGAAAAAAGCAGTAAAATTAAAACACAAAACAGTGATTTGCCATCTTATAGCTTCAGTCAGTCAAATAGTGTCTCCCTGTCTAAGAGGAGGGTTTAACCTGCAATACAAACCAATATCTTTTACTGGGAGGTCATAGTTCTGGCTAGAGAGGAGGTCTGACAATAAAAAGAGCGATCAGAGGATGGATGGAAGAAGCAGCCAGGACTGCAATCCAGCAAAGACAGAACAAACCCAGTAAGAGAAAGATGCTCTATGCAGCTATATAAGTCTGTGATAGTCCCTGGAAAGCTTGTGAAAGAAAGAGGTTCAGCCAAGGGACAGAGTCTAGTTCAATTTCCCAGTGAGTTTTCACACGATGTAGAGCTCCTCTGTATAAAATCTCTTTAACTGCTAATAGTTACTCATGAGAACATTCCCCATGGTCAACAAACCTTGTTCCCTTAATAAAAACACAATTAACAAAACAATGCCCTCGTTAAATAAATTGCCCTTTCTAAACGGATGCCACCGAAACGGCACTGAACACCCAGATTGCAACCCACACAAACAAAATCTGCATGGAAAAACGAAGCTAAAGGAAGTGTTTGTGCAAATATGAAAAAAGCTTGACGATGAGTTATCCGCTTTGTCTTTTATTGAGACTTTTGTCATATTTACTGTAACATCTTGTCATAATCATGCTGTCATATCTACAAGTCAGAAAACCACAGTCTAAGTGTGTGTACACACTTGTCATGTTTGGTTTGATTAAAATGAACTAGTGTGATTGTCCTGTTAGTGAGGTTCATTTGAGGAAGTTTGAACGCTGGTATCTAAACCCTGGTGCAAACCAAACAAGCAGACCAGACTGCTAAAAAGATGGGTCTCAGTCCTCTTCCAAACTGGTGTGGTTCGAATGAAATATGAATGCAGTGTGGTCCAAATACTTCTAAATGATCCAAAAACTTGATGTAATGACAAGATGCGACACTACGCGACATGATTAAACAAAGCGAAAAGAGAAGGTGTATCCAAAACAATATGAGCAGAGGGCAAACTCTGAGCCACTAGGAGGTAACATGACTCTTCGGGAATTCGCAGGTGGTAAAAATAAAGTCATATGTACATGCAACAATGAGCGCGCTTAGTCCAGCAGACAGCAAAAGGTGCATTTGCCTTTGATGTCATACACTGATTGCACAGTGCTGCTTTAAGTTTAACACACCTTTTGCTTGGGGTCTGACTATTAAGGTTGTGAACGTATAACTGTGGCTTTAGGTTCAGTATATTGTAGGTTTGCTTTCAAAACGGCCATTGTGAAAGCTTAACGGACCATGAGCAAATGTATAATTTTCCTTTTTGGTCCGGACCAGACAAACCAAGAGAACAGAACTAAGTGTGAATGCACCCTTAATGTTCTAAATATTCAACACAACCTCATGGCAATTCAAAAAGATTTACATCTTTGGAGAATTGGATGCTAATTCGTATGATTTTGTTTTTGTATGATATGCTTGCATCCCAGTGAATATGTTAAGTGGCATTCATAAAATTATTTCTTTTTCATAGCGTTACACTGTACAGATGCATGCAATACCTTCATCTCATAACATAGTTATCTTTTTTAATACTGAGTTGAATTTATTCCTATATGAGATCTTCATACACTGTCATCTTTCATAGTGGCTTTGCAGGCACTGAATATTCCATGAGGAAAAAAAGGATTTTTTTTTTTTGCTGATTTAGAGGAACAGTCTCTGGAATAATGGTCCATGATCGCTTTCACAGTCAAATCTCTTTAGTCTCCACATATGACCTATAAAAAACAGTGCTAAAGAGAAAAAAAAAAACAAACATACATGGCCTTTCAATCCCATCCAACCAGAGGAATAACACATTTCAAGAGCGCCTTGTACTGTGCAGGATAAATCCTCTTTCTCACCAGAGGCACGTCGACCAATTCAGTTCCATCATTGCTAAATCAGCTGCACGCATAATGGCCGCTCCAGATTACAAATGATTATGATAAAAATAACAAAACTCCAGCCTGACCTTTAACCATCATCTGTGCGCTCTATTAGACGGGGACGTCTGTCTCAGGGGCCGGCAATCTGGGCCTTCTCTCTCTCTTATTTTGAGAAAGATTAAAATTTCCTGTAGGACGGCACGTCACAAAAAAAGCAATTTCCATCTCCAAGCCACAAACTCCACTGTGACGTGATGTTGCAGATGTGAGCCTTTCTCTCCCCACACGATCTAAATTTATGGGACGATGATACGTGGGATTTTGTTCATACCATCCAGGTTTACATCGAGAATTTAACATGCAAAAAATGCGAGCAACTACACAAACTTACAACATTTTTAGTGGACATCCACCCAGCGAGGGAAAACGGGTAGCTTTTAACCACCAGTATGTGATAAATCAATACATTTACAAAATACTAAACCACAAACTATCCGCGGTTACGCCGAATACTTGCATGACCCTGCCAAATCCATAAACACTATAATTACAGCCTTTTATAGAAAAGTTAAAGTACATTTAGGTCAAAGTTCTGAGGGAGCCAGTTGCGGAGTTGTTGGCGTAAACCAGCTGAGAGCTGCAGAAAACACTTGCCTTGCAAGATTTCTAAGCCGGACACAATTACCAAGCAACGTGAGCTATAATTTCAAACAAATCATGTCTGGAACTGCAAAACCAAACATGTCTCTAATTGACTGACTCATCTGTAAATCACCAAGTACAGCATTTCTGAACGAGGGCTGACAGCACTAATAGATTTAAATCTCTTGCCTTTACAGACTGCAACTTAATAACATAACCAAAAAAATGCATATATGATGGTAGATTCCATCATTCGGAGACTGTGGACATAGCAGTGAGCTTACACTGAAAGGTTTGGCCATGTGCTAGAGATGGCAAAGCTCAAATGGAGAGAAAGTCTTTAACTGAACAGTCTTTTGTTTGGGGACTGGTGGCTGGTACTGAAAGAGTACCGTGTGCACAGCACATTCCAGAGCCCTGGTCCAGAAAACAGCACATTTGTAAATGAGATCAGTAACAAGAGCGCTCAGGACATTTTTGGACTATTCTGGGATTATTTCAGGACTAAAGGAGTATTTAGATACCTTTCTTATACCACAGGGATAAAAGGAGGAGCACACTGCGATGGATTTGTATGCAAATTTAATGTAATAAGTAATTTGTCTCAAAACCTTTTACAGCTGTTCATAATTATGAAAAGGTAAAGGATCCTTAAAGGGACAGTTCATCCAGGAATTAAAATTCTGTCAGCATTTACTGCTTCTCAAATTGTGCTAAACCTGCATGAGCTTCTTTCTTTTGTTGAACACAAAAGAAGATATTTTGAAAAATGTTGGTAACCAAACAGTTAGTGGTAGCCATTGACTTACAAAGTAATAATTTTTCCACTATTATGGAATAAATTACTATTATTATAAACTGTTTAGTTAACAACATTCTTCAAAATATCTTATTTTGTGTTCAACAGAAGAAAGAAACTCATACTAGTTAAATGACAATTTTGGGTAAATCACTTTAATGATTTCACTTTATGAAATTTGCACTGATAAAATAGTCCATAGTCCATAAAATGTCCATAACATCTGCATTCGGAAAAATCACACTCTTTCAAAATTTCCTAAGGTTTCCAGGTTTTCCTTGCCATTTGGATCTGGTTTATGGCAGAATGTGCCTGGTGCATTACGTAAGCTCAATTATGTTGTCTCTGTTGAGCAATGACAGACACTACATGACATAACAGAAAGTGCAAGTAAGTTGTTAGCATGTTCAGTTGTCATGCCTAAGATTCCACATACCTGTTAAAGCAAGGAAGAAACGCCACAGATCATGACTCGCGAAAGAAACGTCAGTAATGGGTGTGATCAGAGTGAAACTTTATATCAGTCGAAACTGAAATTTGACATATCACGCATTCGAATCGATACATAACTCAAACAAGAAAGCCAAAATATATTGAAACACATACGGTTTGGGAGTTTCATAAATGTGATGGGAATACAACACAAGTGCCAGGGTTGTGTAGTAAGTATAAGCAGGTTAGCTTTTTCAATCCTCTAAGGATGTTTCATGAGAAACTATAAAAATAGGATTATTGTCTTCAAAGTAGCCAAGTATTTGAGCCACTTACAGCACGTAAGCCGAGCAGGCGAAATCCCGACTGGTGTAAAATTCAATTATCATAATACTGGGAAGTATGCAAAAAGTCTGGAAAAGAGAGACGGAAAGGAATAGTATCAAGAACCTGACCATAAATGCAGAAAAACCACAACAACTATGAATCACAAAATGTGCCATGTTTACTTTGGGCATGAAAGAAAGCATTTTAAAATAATAGCAGCAATCAGGCAGTGTATTAAATGCAGTAAATCTTTCTCTGGGAGAAAGATGTGGCATCATTTAAAGTAATGTGTTCATGTTCTGATGAGAGCTTCCTCAGAGATAGTATTAAACATTAACCACATTCTACAAAGCGTGACATAGTATAGGAGCATTTTATCCTGTTTAGTGTCAGTCTGATTCCACTACAAACATATTGTATAAAAATGCAATATAACCAACAAGACTGTACACCAAATCACCAGAACAAGGGATTTCTGGGACCCAAAATAGAAATAATGTCAATTTATATTTCCATTGAGGATTTGTCATTAAGTTTAAACGCTGTTTACAGTACTTATAAGATAAAAAAAGTCAAATTAAACCTGAAGTTTGAGCATATAAAATACAACACAAGGGTTTAACACCATTTAAGCCAATCTCACTTTACATCACAATTTAAGTTTCATTCACTTCCAGTGAAGTAGTGTTCACTTCTTGCCATGCTAATTCATTCATAACACTCTCACCTCAATGAATAACATTTATATATAAACAGTAAACTACGCTACATATAATTATTCCTCACTGCACTGAATATATGTCAGGGGAAAGCGGTGACTCCATGGCGCGGAATGACAATGGACATTCAGCAGCCATCATTTCATTCTTTCTCTAATAGGATGCATTTAAAAAAAAAAAAAAGACAAACCAAAAGCGGAATTTAGACTACATCGATCAACAGATGATCCTCACTGTTACACGAATATGTGTCAAATCCAGCAACTTAAGCAGGCGGTTGTGATCTCTATTGTGGCAACAGAGCTGTTAAAGACAAAAGACGAACGCGAGAGAGACAATCACTCAAAGTGCTCCTGTTTCTTTCTCATTTTCAATTGCACCATGCACACAGATCCTCTTGATATAGAAGCTAAATTAATACAGACGCGATAGTGATCCCGGTTTTTGCTAGGAAAGCTCACCAAGGCAACTTTAAGCAAGCCTTTATTACTCTATTTTAGTGTGTTCTTCTTCTTCTTACCTTGCTGTAACTCCTGACAGATCGGGCTTTAGGGAAGCAGAAAAACACACTCTCTTTGCAGACTTGAATTGGTGGGACGATACGTAGCGAATGTAAATCCTTTTCGGCGAGTTTTTGTCCGTGGGCCCAGGCTGCTGCTGCTGCTGCTGCTCTCTCTCTCTCTAACCCTCGGTCTGTTCAAGCTCTCGCTCTCAGCCAGCGCGAGTCAATGCACGGGTGACGTCACCGCTGCCATGGCACGGCGCGAGCGAGCGAGGGAGGCGCGCGAGAGAGCTCTGATGATGTTGATGGAGGTTCTACTCAGATATTAAAACACTTTATACTTTATGTAGTGTATAATATACTAATGAAGTATGGTAAAGTTTAGAAACGTGTGGGCCGCGTGCATACACGGACGTCTCGAGATCAAATGCAGCTCCAGGAAATCTCTCTCCTACTTTGTCTATTTTAGTCAGTCCTATCATAAGGTGAATAAAATAAAACTGTGCTATAGAAATAAATTAAAATGAAAAAAGTGTTAAAGTTTTGATACTAGTAAATATTTTTGTTGTATTTTTTAATTAAATACAAAATATAATAAATATATATTTTATTAAGCAGTACTACAGTAACTACTATGCAGCAATAGGCCTACATTCATTTTTTTTTTTTTTTAATTATATATTAGAGTAGGCGATAAATTTAAAATTGACATATGTGACCCCGGACCACAAAACCATAAAAGTCACAGCGGTCAATTTATACAATTTTTAAATATATTTATTTATTAAATATACTTAATCATCTGAAAGCCTAATAAATAAGCTTTACTGATTTATGGTTTGTTATATTTGGACAATATTTGGCTGAGATACAATTATTTAAAAATCTGGAATCTGAGGGTGCAAAAAAAGAAATCTAAATAGATTGAGAAAATTGCCTTAAAATTTTTCCAAATGAAATTCTTATGTTTTGATATA
The DNA here is from genome assembly GCA_032359235.1 of Enteromius mattozi. NCBI lineage: Eukaryota > Metazoa > Chordata > Actinopteri > Cypriniformes > Cyprinidae > Enteromius > Enteromius mattozi. The sequence continues at coordinate 5,439,397 of JAUMHE010000056.1, forward strand.
TATATATATATATATATATTTACGGTAGGAAATCTTCATGGAACATGATCTTTATTTAATATCCTAATGATTTTTTATTTTTTTTTTTTTTTGGCATAAAGGAAAAATCGTTAATTTTGACTCATATAATATATTGTTGGCTATATTGCACTGTAAAAAAACAACCTATAGAATATACTCAGTAAAATTGAGGTAATAATTTGCTCTCTGTTTGTGTGAGTAGATTCTATTCTATATATTAGGGTAAAGAATACCTGAGATAAAACAAATAGGTAAAGTACCAAATTTTTTTAAAAACACTACACAGCTAATTACCTATAAAAATTGAATAATAATAACTCTATGTTTAGCAGGCAATAGGTCATCAACTAAATCATTATGCATAATTATTAGCCAATAGGAAAATGTTAAAATTTCAACGAACCACCATTATTGTGATCATTGTTTGCTTTAGGTGGGCTCGTCTCTCGCGTTTTTTTTTCTTTCAGTTGTCTTTCAGTGCTTAGTGTTTCAGTATGAACGCTTATGCATTAATAAAGAAAGAGATTTTAAGTTGAAGTATAGACTGCTTTTTGTAATGGGTGTCAAGCTGTAATAAAGTTGAGAAATAATAATGTTTAATTACTGATGTAAATGTTCTCTTTCACAAACGCAAATATACTGTGGAAAAACATACAGAAAGATTTAGACATCAACACTCATCACACAAACCTCAACAATAGTGACAATTATCAAAATAATTCAGAGAAACAGATCAACTGCAATACTATGTTGATACCCAGCATGCATTTTCTTTAGCACATTGTTACAAGTGACAATGAAAACCTAACATTAAAGTACAAAAGAGTCAAGAGCCCAACTAAAGCAAATGCTGATTACAATAATGTCAGTTTGTTGAAATTTCAACATTATTTCAATTAACTTCAAATGCAATAGTGATGTTGATTCAAAGCAATTAACACTGACAAATCAACTCTTTTTAACACTGATTCAACGTTTGCTTGCTAACAAGGTGGGTCCTCCTCGTCATGCGATCCTGCATGTGCACTTTGGAGGTGCCAGAGCTAGTATTTTTGGGTATATATTAAAAACAATGTGTGTTGCAGTTATTACTTTAAAATTAGGTAGTGTAGAATTGACCAAATATTATGTATTTTACTTGCTTACAAATATACTGAAGTAAATCTAACTGATTTTTATGGGTTGTGTTTAACACCCCCAAGAGTAATGTTTTTATGGTGTGCTACAGATATACCCATGCTGACTGGTTTTGTGGTCCAGGGTCACATATTATAACAATTTGTACCAATTTTGCAGCTTGCTCTACCGAGTTAAGGATAGTACACAGATGTTTTATAAAATCCTTGATGACACAAAAAAAGGATCATGTGGTGACACTGACAGACCATATCCTTCTTCTGTTTTCTTTCAAGCTTTTAGTGAAAGCTGTAAACGTTTTCAGCAATGTATCACGGCACTGAACATTTTTATTCACTGGAACGATCGTGTCTGCTGCCAAAACCTGACTGGAACTGCAGACTACACTGTAGTAGAATGTCATCCCGTCGTTGTCACATGAAAGAATGAGTAAGTCTGATTCACCGCTGAGATTTTTATAGTTTCAGGAGATGGAGGGGAAAAAACTCCATATATTTATTGGATTTTGATGGAGGTTTCTCTCAGGCTGAAGAATTATGTTTTATTGGCTCAGTAAGTGCCTGCAATGCAATGACCAAGAGTGCTTTCATCTGTATAGTTATCTACAGAGTACTGCAGCAATTTAATTCTTCCCTTTAGTGGGATTAAATCATGTATGAAACAAGCGATTGCTGTGAAAATGGGTTAAGAAGGCAAAGTTCATCGTATTTTAACCTGGACTCTTAAAATAAACATTCCAAAAAGAGGACTTTCAAAGCAATGAAAGAATGCCCCCCTTCCCAATAAAAAACCAAAACAAGACTGTGAGGGAACAGTTTTTAAAAAGAACCATGAAGAACATTGTAATAATCTAAAGAACCTGTTCTGCTATAAAGAATCTTGAGCAATGGAAAGACTGCATGGGTTTTTTTCACAAACCCATAGATGCCAACAATTTGTTTAGACAAATTTAGAGAAGCGACTAAAATGATAGCAATATCCAACTTATATTACACAGTGTCACCTGTTAGGTGGTTCTGGTGGACTGTGACTTCAAAATGGTGTGCAAAATGATCTGCTGCTTAGCAGAATCAAATTAGACATATGCCAATATAGACTACACAACACAATATGGACTATCTAAACCAGTGTATTTACATACAGTATATCCGCATCTCAGTATCCCCATGAACTGAGCCAGCCGGGCATCAGGCCTAATCCTGTGTTTGAGGAACAGCATTGTGATCCTCTGCATGTTACGGACTGAAAACATGGATAACAGCCCGTTCCAATCATGGATTTGTGCCTGGTACATTATAATTTCACATGGTAAAGCTAAACACAGTGTTTCACAATATTTCAGATTATTTAGACCTATTCTTTTTTAATCTGATTGATTACAAATCATTTGAGGCCATGTGACAAAGCTGGAACAACTGTTGTTTTATAATACCTACTCTTTCACTTAGTATTTAAAAAATAAAGAAAGTAGAAGCAGTGTGCAGTATACAGTGCATAGCATGCAGTATTCAGTAAGCATAAGCTAATATTCCTTTCTGACTCGATGAATATTACCCTGCTTCATCAGCAGGGCACAGCTGCATCAGAGTTGCCTTGGCTTGCACGTCATATTTATTAAACTAGCCTGCATAAACAGGTTACTATATATGCTGTTTCAGCAAATATGGGTGTGTCTGAGAAATCTGATGGCAAGATGAATATAATAACTCCTCAAGACTTTCAGAGAATCCACTAAGAAAGAAGAAAAGGAAGGCCTGTCATATCACACAGCTATGGCTTGCATGATTAATTCTGCCTGCGTGACCTCAGATCTAAATACAGTAACAATTACCGCCATGAAATATTCTATTTTCTTGTACCTATACACTACCTTTCAAAAGTTTTAGAACATTTTAGAACGTTTTAGATATTTAATGGTTTTTAAAGATGTTTCTTCTGCTCATCAAGGCTGCATTTATTAGATAAAAAATCTAAAAAAAACTGTAATATTGTGAAATATTATTTCAATTTAAAATAACTGTTTTCTGTGTGAATATATTTT
>JAUMHE010000056.1:5442695-5466827 GCA_032359235.1 Enteromius mattozi
CTTGATGAGCAGAAGAAACATCTTTAAAAACCATTAAATATCTTACTGTTCTAAAACTTTTGAACGGTAGTGTATGTGTGATAGGGACCTGAGTGGTCTCATTGTGACGTAAACACAAGAGCAATGTTGGCATCCAAAAAGGTGTTTATTTAGACCAGATGTGCAAAATGTGCAAAAAATATAAGCATAAAAACAAGTTATTAATAAAACTAATGAAAACTAGAACTGCAGAGAACTAAGAATGGTACTAAAACAATAAGGCTGGCGTTTACCGCACTTAAGCAGTATTACAATACCTTGCTACTATTATAACCATGAGACTGTAAGTGGAATATACTATTTATTTTTGTGATATAAAACCTCTTGCCTTCTTGATTAAGTACATAACAATTAAAAACAAGAGTTAGAGTTGTAAATACAATATGTAAATATGAAAATACAATAAAAACAATGGATAAAACCAAGAAATATTTGCACAAACCGTTCCTTAAACAGCTAAAACGAGCACTTTCTAGCTATCTATCTGATGCCCATTTAAAAAAATACTGTGACAATTTCACTGCAGTTTACCAACAAAGAATGACAATGACTCGACCTCAAACTGAAAATCAATTTCAATAATAGAAGTGGTTTGGATGTTGTCGTTCCTCTAATTGGAAGACAACAAAGTAATTGAGGTCAATTATCCAGTGTTTTCTCTGTGTGATGAATTATTGGGCTGTGCACAGAAGTAAATAAAGTGACAAAGTTAACTGATTAATGAGATCGTTTGAGGATTTGGAAAGAGAGCATTTCTCACAATTAAGACCCATTAAACGCAGTCAGTCATGGTTAATAGTTTCAAATGAATTTCAAATGAACGTTTGGGCCTGTGGTTATCTTGTTTGTTAACATATCTACAGGTGGTATAATGACTGCTTAAGCATATGCTGAGGTGGAGGTCTTTTACGAAATGCACAACATCCCTATTCATGAAAAGGAAAGGTGATGCCATTAGGTACACTTGCTCTGCACCCACACACACACATTTTTACAATGTTCATAACGAGTGTTCCCATTAGTCACGGACTCGGAGTGCATTGATAATAGCTGCTCTCCGGCAGCAGGGGATTATGGAAACTGAGAATAATATTAAGGCAGATAGGAGCACAGTCAACATTAACGAGGAAAAGTCAACAAGACAAACACAGACTAAATATATGATTCTGTCGTTGATAGCTATATATTTCATTTGGTTATTTGAGCAAGGAAATTAATAAGATCTAAACTCGCTGAAAGAGTATCGATGTAATTAAAATCAATATTTCGTTTGAACCAGCATGAGCAATGTTTTATGATGCTTTAGCGCCCCCAAGTGATTGATGGTGATATTACAGTGTAATTGCACCAATAGAGGGCGCATTTAGTCCTGAGCACAAAGTCTGATTTGAAACGTTTCCTCGTGTTTAATCATTTGCTTTTTGAAGGGGCACGTCTAGGTTTTATTTCATTTGCTTTTCATAACCGATAGATACTTTATCTTTCTAGTGTTTTGTTGTGTGGGATTTGGATAAGCCGTGCTCTAGTCTAATGAAAAGACTGGACTGACTGAAACAAAACTCCATGGACCGTAAGCACTGATAAAGACAGTGTTCTCATCCAGTTTTGACAAAGCCATTTGATCAAATTATGTATTTTAGAACATAATGGTGAAGAATTAAAGATCAGAAATTAAATTCCAAATTGGTAACGTTTCTAATTTATAAACTCACACGGTTCTTGTTATGCCGGAGTAAAAGCACAGTTTAAGAAATGATTGATAAGAAACCATTTAGGTACTTTCCTTGTCCAGCCCTCTTAAAAAAATAAAGAAGCACTTGAACAGTGATGCCATTGATGCCTTTGTGTCTGGTACTCTAAATGCCACAACAAGTATACTGTCCAAAACCTGCTGAGTTGATTGTCTGGCCAGTGTTTTGTCCAAAAATTAGATTCATCCCAAAGTTTATTCCTTATGGACCTGAGCCTACTCTTGTGAACCTTAATCTAATTTCAAAATAAGCTACTGAATAAATATACCTCCTTAATTACCCTAATTATACACTTTATAAGGCTAAAAGAGAATCACAAGGTTTCATAAAGAGCAGCATATTGTTATTGTTTAATCACCAGCACAACATTCATGATTCATATACCTGACTTCCCTCCACGTTGTCTGTAAGGACTGGCAGGATGGTGTTGCAGATTTCTTAAGAAACCACATGCATATCCTACCAGTCAAGTAGCTGCTTTTCTCTCCTACCTGGATCCACATGTTTCTTTTCCTTTGACGGTGGATGTGTGCTGCATTTATGGGGAATGGGGGTTTAGAAAAGGAGGAGGACTCTTCGCTCCTTGGGAGACAATGAATGGGGTTGATCAACAAAGCCCAGGCACAGAGAAGTGAGATGAATGTTTGTCTCCATGACAGTCGCTTTGTGAAGACTGTACATAAAATTAAAAGAGTGAGCTCTTGTTTCAAGCCAGCTGAAGCATAGTTGCTATAGTAAAAGTCTCTGTGAAAAAATAAAAAAAAAATAAAATATATATATATATATATTAAAATAAGTTATTTATGAGGTATTTCTTATCTCTATTAAGTAAAAATGATCTGAATATAATCTTTCTGCACTGGAAAAATGCTTTTCTAGCTTAGATTTTTTGCCTTGTTTACAGCCAAAATATCTAGACATTCTTAAATTAAGAAGGACTTTTGAGACAAGAAAAAAATATTGTCTTGTTTTCAGAGAAAACAAGTCCAAATTAAGTGAGTTTTTACTTGAAATATGCAAAACTAATCTGCCAGTGGGATAAGCAAAATAATCTTGTTTTCTGTTTGAAATAAGGTTATTTTGCTTATCTAATGCTGATTAGTTTGCGTGTTTTAAGCAAAATGGCAATTAACTTTAACTTCTTTTTCTAAAAAATTTGTTCTTGATTTAAGAAATGTTATAGAAACAACAGTGTGCGTTGTAAAAATTATTTGTCAAAGTTATAATATATATATATAAATTAAATATATATAATATATATTTGCTAGAAATTACTGAGAGAAAATGGTTTCTTCGCTTTTGTGTGTGTGCCTAGCTCTGTAAAGCTAAAAAAGGTGTTTATATTGGGTATCCATTGAATAAAAAAAATTAAAATAGTGAGAGTAGATGTTGAAATATGGTAATCCCCATCTGTAATCATCCGACTTCTGTGAGACTGAAATATGAGATCACTTACTCAGTCACGACTCAATCTATACATTAGCGCACAAAAATCTGAGGGTCCAGACATGCACATTTACTGTGAAGTCTTCTATTCAAATAAGCACACCTAATACATCATTTGTATATCTGTTATTGTAGAAAGTCATTTGTCATATAATTAATAATGAAAGTAAACAAACACCATTATTCCTTTGAGGTTTGTTTAAGTATGCATGGACTCTGTAGTTAGATACTCCCTCAGGGTTGTGTGTAAAGGCAGTGGTTTCATATTGTGTAACAGTAATTATGATGATGACATTTGTGCTGCTGATGATGATATGATGGATGATGCATTTCCAAAACCTACAAGTCGAGATGATTGCAAAGGGTAATTATGTCTGCAAAAATACATCTCCAGAATTAGAGCTTATTTCGAAGTCATTCCAAAGATGTAAAGATTTTCCAAAGATTTTTACTTTGCACATTTTAATATTTATATTTAGTCGTCTCTATACCAGTTTTTAAAATAAATTGATGAATTAATTTTTATAGCAATGATAATAATCAGTATTATAAGCTAAATATTTAGCAAAAGCCAGCTTTTTAAAATTTATATTCACAGTCGAGTAAATCATCTGAAAATCATTGCATCAGCAAACACTGAGAGCAATTATATACATTCTTGTTCTACAAAGTCAGCATTTCTGAATGCCTTCTAAGCAGACGTTGGTTTTAATGACAGAGCTAGTGGGTGAGTTTGACAGGAACGGCAGAGCAATGAATGCATTTGATATCTATGACAGTTGGTTCTTCCTCCTGCCATTCTCAGTCACTAATCATAGTGCAGGATTTTAAGAGGATCTGTGTCCATGGTCTGAACGGCATTGTGTTTAAATGGTCAGTCCCAGCTGTCTCCACCTCAGCAGTGCTAGATTTGCTAGATAAACACTAGAGAGACAGACTAACCCCCTGAACTATTAATAAAGAAGATCAAATCACTCTGGTGAGACATGGTGGAAAGAAGACAGCTTTGTTCCAAAATTGCTTTCTACAGCATGAAGATGTGGTCTTCTAAGACAGCATCCTAATTGGCTCTTCATTGCTAATTTATGTCTTACATTTATGTCTTATTCTGGCAAAATCTTAAAATAACCTCAGAGTCATTGGTCATTTGACACACACACACACACACACACAAAACATCCTGGATGTTTCCATGGGTGATGTGAACAACGGAGAGCCTGGAGTGAAAGCAGTTTCTCCTGTAGCCCACTCCCTAAAATAACCACGTCTGCTAGGATACCAGTCAGCACAACCACGCAACAAATATCCACAGGGCTTTAGAGGCCTAGGCACAATGCATGGCCAAGAGACTCTAGATTTTACTGTTTTGGCTCAATGTCCAACAGAAGAAACATGAGCTTCTGTACGGTCACGCAAAGTGAACTGCATTTGCCTAACTTGGGAATCAAGCGCATTTTTGAAACCAAAGATCAAAGCTATATTGTCTGCAGCACTATTATATAAATTTTAACTTCAGTACTCAAAATAATATTAAATTTGACTCATGATTTTATAACATTAGGCTAATAAAGGACAGGACCTCTGTAGAAAACATCCCGACCAAATTTAATTTCTAACATGGACTAAATCATGAATTAGTCAGCACAGCAGACTGTATTATTTATTGTAAACTATAGTACAAATATATGTTCCTAATTTTCTTCATGTACATCTATTACACATACATGTTCCCATATACACACTCTAAAAAGTAAAAAAAAAAATTAATAAATCTGAATGTTACATAGCTACGCCAGTAAGTGTTTGTCTTTATGAATCATTGACTCATTTATGCAACTGGTTTGTGCAAAACACTGGTCCATTTAGGAAAGAATCGAGTACCTGAGTGATTTTGAAATGGAAGGACATATACTAGTGAGAATTCATTTACTCAACTTCCACAATCCCATCATTTCACTTGTAACTTTTTTATTGCTTCAAGTCATTAAAGTAGCCCTGTCAGCAGCCTTGTTTACATATTGCATTTGCATATTGATTGACAAAGGATATGCTTTAATACAAGCCTGTCGGGTTTGAGGTTCCAGTGGGCAACAGCTTCAAAATAAACTCTTAGTATGTGTAGCTTCTTGTTTGATTTAGTGCTGCTTAAGTCTGTTTGTGCTGGCATTCTGAGGAGAGGAGCAGTCTTTTGTAATGTTACCTCCAGGCTGGTAAGTTTCCCTTAACCCTGTCATGGAATGAGATGCTATAAATAGACTCATCAGTGTTGGAGGCAAAATTGGGAGATGAGTGAGGCCTGGTCTGGAGAAGACTCATTGGAAAGGGTTGCTGATCTCTTGTTATGCGGAGGAGGTTTATATGAAAATGTGTTTGTTAGGACTGAAATGTAGAAGGGGTTTGCGTAAAGTAAGGAGACGTCATTACAGCATGGCTTGTTGATCCAGTGGCTCGGGCATGCTAGATTTATGGATGAGGTCAGAAAGTCTTTGGATGAGATGATTAGGAATTGAAGCAACAACCCAGTATGATTTCCCTAAACTACAGTATGTGCACTTGGTAAAATCTCAAAGACAACGCACTATTTGTGAACTGTAAGAACATGCAAATTTTTATCTTAAAGAGCTATTTCTACGTGATTTAACCAATGAAAATATGCTTTGTTGGTTTAAATTAATGTATTTAGGTTAATTTTGTCACTTTGAATAATACTTAGCCTAGATCTTATTTTTTGTGTTACATAATTAGCAGTGCTATACCATTCCCTTTTGCATTCTGTTCTTGGAAAAGTCTTGAACTACCATAGAAGATTACAGGATATTTTTAGCCATTTTATATGAAAAAATACTGATATTCAGGACAAAGGTACTTTTGAAATGCTCCCTGCAAAGTACTACAACTCTACGACTACAAGAACAAGGTGGTAGTATTTTTGTACCATTGTTTCTTCAGGATAAAACTTAATTGGTGGGTTAAATACTCCTCTTTTCTTTGAAGGAGGCTCTAGCATGGGAAGAGTAAGGGAGGGTAAAGGGAAAATAAATTAGATCAGACAAACACAGGACTCACTCTTCCACTGAGTCTATGAAACAACTCAGTGAAGGGCTGTATTAAGGACAAACATCTGACTTAAATTTCCTGCTTTTCCCAACAGTGCAGTGTGATCTGGTTACCTTACAGAGTCTCTCCTCAGATTACATCCTTCCTTAAAATTATTTATCCAATTTTGACTTATTTGCTACACCCCAGAATGTCCAATAAGGTTCACTTAATGTGAATTCTGAAATTTCTTATAAAATCTGCTCATGAAGTGACATGAATTAATGAACTAATCCAATCAAATAAACTGAATACATTTAACATTGAATAACAAAAATTTAAATTATAATCACATCAACATACTTTAAAGCACAACTAAAGATTATTAAAACACAATCATAAAAAAATTACTTTAAAGTAAAGCATATAATTTGACATCATTACAAAACATGCTTTTAAAAATTGTACTCAGGTGCGTTAAACATATAATGAAAGTGTCCTCTTTTTATATAAATGGCTTTATTCATTCATTTTTAAGTACACTTAAGTGGTCTTACTCCATTAACATTATCTGCAAGCACAGTTTTGTAAGAATGTACTCTTAAGATTTGAAGTACACTGCAAGTGCACATTCAATGCAATTAACTACACTTCTTTTTCACAAGGGATATGAATTTGTAATGACATAATATCCTTTTCAAACTTTTTCTTTAACAACTACAGACCACCCTAATATGCATTCTCCTGTTTAATTCATCATCTAGTTTTGACTCTCAATGATGTCAGTATGGTAGCAACACATCTAGTTATCTGAAAAGGCAAATGTTAGAGACTGATGGCAGTGAATATATCCACACTGCATATGAAACACAAGCTGGATGGCTGGTTATAGCGTAAGCTCTGAGATGACAGATGTGCTGGGTGTTTGCCGTCATTAGTCCATCTGTTGCTGTGATGATGAGATGACTTCCCAAACTCCACACTTGCATCCTATTGAATATCATCCACATTGGCTTCCTCTCTACATCAGAGGGAATCCCCAACTGATTTATTAGTGTTAAGTATCTGTTTGATAAAACAGACATATAGATTTGGAAAATCGCATACAGTAGCACATCTAGTAAGTTCCATGGATCAGGATCACTCCATAACTGAGAGAGCAAGATAAAGGGGAAGGGGGAAGGAGGGGGGGATAGGCTGTGATTAGAAAGGAGAGAGGTGAAGAGTGAGAGATGGAAATGTGCAGAAAATAGCTCCACAATATTCTCAGAAACCAAACAGAGGGTCTGTTATCAGGACGTATGGAAAACATCCTTAACACAATCCCCTAGAGTGACAGAGAGGTGGAAAAGGACTGAGGGCAAGATTTAGGGTCAAAGTGTTTTTTGGTTTTTTTATGACCTTTCATGCGGTGTGTGACACAGCTCTAAATGAATGAAAACATCCAATCTGAAAGTGCACAGTGGATAAAGTTATTGTCTCTCAAAAGAACATGTTTCATGTTGATATCAAAATGGAACATTTCCATATTGCACTTGTTGGTCTTTTTGCGTTGGTCTGAATGAAAGTGTAAATTCATTCTTTGCCACTAGGTGCTGTTCATACCATTCCAAACCCGTATGACTTTGTTCAGTGGAACATACAAATCATATTAAATACTTTTGTAAAATGTCTATTTCTTTGTCCATAGAGTTGAAGTTAATGGTAACCACAGCTGTTCAAAATATCCAACCCAGTCTCACAGCAATTCATCCATTTTTTCATGTAACGTATTTTACGAGTTGCCAATTCGTATGATTTGATACGAGTGACCTACACCTAACCCCACCCCTAAACCTACATGTCACTGGGGTTTAGACAAATCGTACAGTTGAGGTCGTACGAATTTGTACGAATTAGCACAAATTTGACGCCTCGTACGAATATGTACAAATTGGTCGTGAGACTGTGTTGTTTTGTGTAGAGGGGGGAAAAAAAGTAATACAGGTTTGGAAAGACATGAGGTTGAGTAAATGATGAGAGGATATTAATTTCTGCCTTTAGAATTGACTTTTGGGGGGCAACTGGATATACTAGGTTGTGCAGAGATATCCTAAAGACTGAGACCAAGTGCGTCTTGCATTCTTTTTTAATTGAATGAAGTTTTTCATTGTAAATGTTACCATTAGCATACAATTTAAGTGAAAAAATGAATTAAATGCATTTCAGCATTTCTTAGTATGGCCCTTTTTCTGAATGTCACGTGCACTCAAGCCACATGATCCGTTATGTCCTAATATGATTTGAGAATGTCCCAAAGAGCATCTTGTGCTTCATTGTAAGCAAGAAACGTTAGTGTACAAATTAGTTTAAATAGTCAGTGTCACAAATTGCTTTCATAAGAGACCATTTGTAAGGACAATGTATTTCAAATGATGTGAGCAGTTACTTTTAGATGGACTTTAAACATGTGGATAAACTTTTCTTTTGAGTTCTTTAAATCTGAATTAAAGATTTATAACTAAAGGCAACTGAAGTCAGATAAAAATGTGTTTTATCACATTAGAGTGGTTTCAGTAAAAAACGGGCATTACAAGAGAGGAGGTCTGTAAACATTCCCCAAGTTGTTTGTTCGCTCTGGCTCGCTTCTCTCTCACAAATGCTTGAGGGGCAGAAATAAAGCCAGGGAATAAGATGCAGATGATAAAGACAAGAGTTATTACTATGAAACAGAAAAACTTACATAATACACTTTTGGGTCCAAGCATTTTTCTGTCCGTGTTTGTATTTTATTGTCATCAATAGCAATATGGCAAAGGCACAGCCCTTTAAAATGAAGACTGAATACTGTACATAAAAAAATAATTAAATAAATAACTCGCCAGATGTACACCTGTTGATAAAGAGCAGCTGCTTTTTAAATTCAAAATCATAATCCACATCCAGAAAATAGTTTGGTTGGTAACACTTTATTTTGATAGTCCACTAGACATTTACTAACTACAAGTAACTTTGTACATGTCAGCAACATTTTAACTAACTAGTAGACTTGTAGTATAGGTTTAGGGTAGAATAAGTTGCCATATACTTTCAAAGTGTCTGATAGTCAGTATGTTGTGGACCCTTCAAAATGAAGTGTTAGAGGATATTAAGCAGACAGTCTACTAATAATCTAATGACTGCTAGTTAACATATAGTTGCAAAGTACAGTTAGTACAGTGTCTAAAAGTGGACTATCAAAATAAAGTGTTTAGTGTTTGTTTAGTTTATGCTTAAACAAAAATGACTATTTAAGTCAGAAAAAATATATTTAATTCAAAATATATTGTCTGAAAATAAGTCTTAATATATATCACACGATTTTGCTTGTTTCAGGAATAAATATTTCTAGATATTGTTTAGAAAGCAAGTTTTTTTTTAAACAGCTGTAATAAGTTATATCTTTTTATATTTATTTCAGAATAAATGCAACTGTCACAAAAATAAATGAGGCCTTAAAAGGACACAGGACTGAAAGTATATGTGTATGCGTTTGTGTGTGTGTGTGTGTACATACGCAGATGGGCTTTATCTAGTGTGCTGGTGCTTTTAGTGTTGCTGTGTTGTATTTATAGCTCATCTTGATAGAAAAAGCCTGCCCAAACCCTACCACTCTAATTAGTCACCCCATAGGTGGAGTAATTTAATCAGGAGAACATACAACCCGAGTGGAGAGTCTCCACACTCAGTCTGGCCAGACTCTTCAACACAGACAGACAGCTCTTCTCCTGAGGTAAGAACCACAGGCGCTTGTGTCTATACAGGTAGATTACTAACACTGCATCACACTCGTGAGCAATGATTCAACTACCATCCATCACTAAACCTGTTTTCTGTCAGAATCACTCAGATTTGTGCTAGTAGCCTATCTGTCATGTCGATGGCTCAGTCATCATATCTGCTGCTTTATTCTTTATGGTTGTTCTGTCATTCTGCATACAGTAGTTGCTTGTAGCTATTAAGGCAATATGTCACACTAAACCAAATAAAAAGTATATGTAATATACAGTAAAAATATTAAATATTATCACAACCGAAATATTAATTTCTTTAAAAAATGCTTTAAAATATTTACTAACAAACATCTGCAGTATAGAATTTGTCTCACAAAAGCTATAAGTCTCTCTTAAAATATTTATGGTAAAATATAAAAGGCACGGTGGGCATTTATAGAGTTGTGATGGGTGGTCAGACTCTCTCTTCATGGATGGGGGTGTGAAGGTTGTGTGTGGGGTGAGAACACTAGGTCTTAATCTCAGGAGGGTTAGTTTTCCACGCACCTGTCAGGCTTCTCTTTTTAGTGTCATCTAAAAGCTTTCCGTTTATCTTTCAGACCTCTGCTATACTTTTAATTAGCATTGTCTGATATGTTTGTGTGATGACACTCGCAGATGTCTCCAAACACAGCTGAGGATTATAAAAAGAGAGATTAGAGAAATACCAAGTCGTGCCCATGAGAGATCTTGTTAGAGGAGTTCAGTTTAGATCAAGTGCGCTGGTGACAAATATCATAAACAAAAGCGAATTAGCTTAAAAGGGTTTAACAAACTGTCAAGAACTTATCCATCTTGATTCCTTCATCTGAATTATTGCAGCTACCATCAAACTTGCTTAAATGAATGTAGAGAATCATAGTGAGGATTCTATGTATTACTGATGATTAGAATCAATAAAGGACAATAAAGACAAAAAATATTAAAATAAGATTTCCTTAAGAGGGATCAGAAGAATGAACTGTGGTAGATGAAAATAAGCTCATGTATACCAATACATTTATCTATTGCAGGATATTCTGTAGGCCTACATGAAAAAAAAAATCCAAACAATTTTTTTTCCCTGGTTTAAGCCCATCAGTGTCACTGCACATTAGTTTATGTCATTCCAAATCAATAACTATTGATGAAGTCTATACATTTCAGGTTGTTGGGAAGGTTTTTTTTTTTTTGCTTCCTAAATTCCTAAAAAAAAAAAAAAAAAAGCTTAGCTAAAGTTAATTTAGTTGTTTTACTTAATTTAGTTTATCTGTACTGTGTCAGTCAAAGGCTAGATTTTGTCAAGTTCAGTATGGACTTCAGTTAAACCATTAACTATGACTGTTGCCTCAATAAACTATGCCTCTTATTAATAGTTAGTAAGGTAGTTGTCTTAGGTATTGCATATGATTAGGGATGTAGAATGTAGTCACGCAGAATATGTGCTTTAAACATACCAAACAGCCAAAAATGGCCCAATGGATAGGGAGTTGGACTTGTAACCCAAAGGTCGTGGGTTCAAGTCCCAGGTCTGGCAGGGATTGTGGGTGGGGGGAGTGAATAACCAGTGCTCTCTCCACCTTCAATACCACGACTGAGGTGAGACCCTTGAGCAAGGCACTGTTCCCCCAACTGCTCCCCAGGCACCGCAGCAATGGCTGCCCACTGCTCTGGGTGTGTGTTCACGGTGTGCGTGTGCGTGGTTGATCACTTCTCACTGCTGTGTGCTGTGGATGGGTTAAATGCAGAGCACAAATTCCAAGTATGGGTCACTTCACACTTCAGAACTGATTCCTATACTAAAATGTTACTTAAAAAAATAAATCATTGGTATTTAGTGAAACAGTATTAAACAGATGAATTATTCAAAAAATGTCTTGACCAGTCATGGTCAGGCTTGTGCATAAAAGCCTTGGACCACCTATTTCCACAAGAAAATATGGTCAGAATAACCTGCTCTGTGCTATTTTGATAGTGTTAAAAGACGTAGAAGGAAACTTATGGAAAGAATTGAGATGGCTTGCCAATTGGATGGAGAAAGGGAGAAAGCCTGTAGAAGTGAGACAGCAGAAAAGGGCAAGACAAACAGGAAGCAGAGGAGGGGGGAGTGAAGGACTGACTGTGCAAGTCAAAGAATTTTCTTAGAAGGATTTTAAGCAAGAGAGCCGTTTCTCTTGGTTTCCATCTGCTGCCTTTTATGGTAAAACAGTAGAGGGGGATTTGGTGTAGTAGTGAAGCCTGGGCCGGACGAGGGCTCAGTTAGACACACTCTCAACGGGATAGCACGGGGCTAAGGAGCAGGGAGAGAGCGTGTGCAGGACACTGGGGACCCCTGAGGCGGTGGCACGGAGTGAGGCGGCACTCAGCATCACAGGGCTCATGGGAACAATACACAGAGAGCCTTAACAGGTCCACGACTCAGACAGACGTGTGAGTAGATGCCATTCTGTTATTAAGAATAATTTAGAAAAAAATCTCTCTTTTAATAAATTTCACATATGATACACATCGTATGTTTCTTGTATGATTCGCTTTCAGATCAGTTTTAGAATCAGACCAGTCTTGTAACAATAGAATTATGTGGCCCATAACAGGAAAGATGGAATATTCTCCGAAAAAAGTCCATTCATAGTGATGTTCATAGGTAATCGCATCCTTGCCAGCAGAGGAATTTACATACACACTAACACATGCTGATACACAACATAATGGCTGACAGCTGGAGGTGAGATAACAGGCTGGTTATGATGCTATGATGTACTACACTGTGGAATTCCAGCACTGAGAACGACTGATCACTGTTGCCCACCCAGAGAGTGAGATTGACTGATGATTGAGCCTCTGATGTTATGGATGGCAACATCTCATATCTCCTTAAACACTAATACATATTTAAAATCCCTCATCCCTTAACAGCTTTCTTTCTTTCTTTCCTACAAAAATGTCTTGATTTTTTGTAAAACCATTATCATATTAATGTAACAATAAAAGCTGATGAGAAGTTTAACGTAAAAAGGTTGCAAAATGCATGATGTATTTATGAATCCAAAATGTATCAGACCACTAGTGAAAATGGCTATAATTTTCTCAATTGTATTATTAACCTAATAAATTTCAGTTAGATGTTGAATGGCAAATGCATTTATTTATTATAATTAACCAAAACAAAAACCATAGAAATTAAAATAAACTTTTACTGAAATAAATGTTTTCAAATGTTTCAATTTTCGAGTATATATAAATATATACATATACAAAAATGCTAAAACTTTAAAATGAATATAAAAAGCAAAAAACATTTGAAAAAAATCTAATTCAAAATATTAATACAAATTATAATATCATTTCAATGATAATAAAATAACACTGCTTTTACGATGTATTAATTTTACAAGCAAATTTCATTCGTTTTCTCCAGCATGATTTTAGATGATCTAAAGAGCACTGAAAGCAAGAACATCTGGAAATAATTTTAGAATCATTGTATAAGTGACCTAAAAATAGAGCAGAATATGTATTTCTACATAAAGGTATGAAACATTTTCAGTAAATAAAAAAATGACTTATTTATAGGTTACAAGACAGTGTATTTTAAAAATATCTGAGATAAACAGAAATAAAAACAAATAAATATTGTTATAAATTTTTTTAAAAAAATAACAGACTTGTCATAGCACTTGCTTATTATTGCTCTTTTGTTGATTCTAATTGCTTCCATTGACCTCAGTAAGTCGCTTCGGATAAAAGGAATAACTAAATGTCAAAAATAGAAATCTGAGTAATTCTCAACACAATAGTTAATGATGGATTGAACCAAATAAATATAAACACAGATTGCTATCATCTTCTCAGAATTTCCATCATTTTCACACATCTCCTCATACTTTCCATCATAGGCAGAAGTAAAGATGACAGAGCGTTATGACTGCCACTACTGCAAGGAGTCTCTGTTTGGGAAGAAGTATGTTCTTCGTGAGGAAAACCCTTACTGTGTGAAGTGCTATGAGAGCCTGTACTCCAACACCTGTGAGGAGTGCAAGAAACCCATCGGCTGCAACAGCAGGGTAACTTCACTCAAAATACCATACTGTATGAAGTTGTGTAAAACCGACCAATCAGATTAGAGCTTGCAGATCTGGAAAGTGCATCAGATGGTCATCAAACAGACTGTGGATGTGTGTTACTATCTACCTGGTCTCATAGCATAAACGTACCATTCAGATATGAAATACGTACCAACAAGTACATATCACTGCAGTTTCCAAGAGAAGTGAACACTAGAGGCAGTACAACTCTGACACCTTTTATTCCTTTTGAGACAAATTTACAGAGTTTCATTCTACTTTCTAATTCAGCCATTGTCATGAAAGTGTATCTTTTGTTGGTTTAGGATCTGTCCTACAAGGACCGTCACTGGCACGAAGACTGTTTCCACTGCTTCCAGTGCAAGCGCTCGCTGGTAGACAAGCCTTTCTCCACCAAAGATGAGCAGCTGCTGTGCACTGAGTGCTATTCTAACGAGTACTCCTCCAAATGCCATGAGTGCAAGAAGACCATCATGCCTGGTAAGAGATTCTTCACTGTGGGAGGAACTATTACCTCATATCAGTAGATATACTCATGCACTGCCATAAAAACATAATTATTTATTCAGTGACACATTCTTTCCATTAAAGCGAAAGAAAACTGCTTCCTTTCAGTCGATCCTGTGAAGAAAGAATAACTGTCATTAGACAGATATATTACAGGCCCGTCATGACGTTAAAGCAATAGATTAAGTGGTGTGCTCAACTGGTAATAAATATTCATTCATAAATCTTTAAAGGCAGGTCCTCATGACCATGTAAAACTGTCACACTCTTATTAACCCATTATGTTTTATGATCAACCACCCTTTTATAATATTGATCAATCAAAATGAATAGACGGAACCAAGTTTAGATGTATTGTAAGTGTAGAAGCTGTTTAATTGATGTGATTCAGTTTGTGCTCACAGTCCTGTGGAATGTTCCAGCTCTTACTGAGTGAAACTTAATATTTCAAATCTGGAGTGCATGGATTTAAAAGATATGAGCCAGACTTTTTGAAACAATGAAACTCTGTGCTGTCTCTGTTTACACCACTGCTGGCAGTTGCGCCATTGCTGGTGTTTATTGGGCTTTCATCTGGATGTGTTAAAAATAATTATTCTTCATCTTCAGCTCTTGACCGCTACATTACAGATAATATGGGGAGTACTTTAAACCTGATGACAATAATCCATTATCTGCAAGCGATAAGACTATACAACCAATATTTTGTCCTGTAATGATTATTTATATAGAATTTGTTCTTATAGTATTTGGCATAAACATTGTGAATTGTAAATATCTGTAATTTTTACTAGTATAAGTATAAGTATAAACTCTGTAAGTTTTACATTATATATGTGTGTACTGTGTATATTTATTATGTAGACATAAATACAGTATGTATTTTGAAAATGTTACATTTTATGTATTATATGTTTAGAAATGTATATATTCATAAATTTTAAATCAATATATTTAATATATAAACAATGTTTTTCTTAAATATATAAATGCATGTGTTTGTTTATATATATATATATATATATATATATATATATATACACACATACATACATATACATTCATAAGTGCATAATAAATGTACACAGTATACACACAAATAATACGTAAATAAAAGCTTTTATTTTGGATGCTATTAATTTTTTTTTATTTTAAACTAAAAATATAAATCTATTACAAATAAATGCTATTCTTTTGATCATTAAATAAATATATTAAAATGATTTCTGAAGGATCGTGACACTGAAAACTGTAGTAATGATGCTGAACTGTTCCACTGAATTTACATTTCTAGTGTTTTACTATATTTTTAATCCAATAAATGCATTCTTGATGAGCATAAGTGACTTAAAAAAAAATAGCACAGACCCTCAAACATTTGAACAGTATTGTTCTTTATGAAATACATGGATTAAATATTAAGAGATCGGATATCAATATGATGGCACAGAAATGATCTGATATTCTACCGTAACATGACCAGATATTTTAGACATAAGGATATACATCTAACCAACTTCCTCCATCTTTCACTATAGTTTCATATGCACTCTGAATGTTCAGGGTCTCAATAACATTTTAACATGCTTCGCTTCATAAGCAGAATGTTGTTGTATTTGGGTTAAGATGGCTCTCTTCTCTCCCGCAGGATCCAGGAAGATGGAGCATAAAGGAAACAGCTGGCATGAGACCTGCTTTACCTGCCAGCGCTGCCAGCAGCCAATTGGCACCAAGAGCTTCATCCCCAAAGACAACCATAACTACTGCGTGCCCTGCTACGAAAAGCAGTTTGCCATGCAGTGTGTTCACTGCAAGAAGGTAGAGTTGAAGTAACTACTCTATCCATACAGATAATAGTAGTAGGAATAAATAGTAGGGAACTGTTATTTTGATTATAGTCAATGTCTTCATCTCCTTTCTTGTAGCCCATCACCACTGGCGGTGTGACGTACCATGACCAGCCGTGGCACAAGGACTGTTTCCTGTGCACTGGCTGTAAGCAGCAGCTGTCTGGCCAGCGCTTCACCTCTCGGGATGACTTCGCCTACTGCCTCAACTGCTTCTGCAACTTGTATGCCAAGAAATGTGCCTCCTGCACCACCCCCATCAGTGGTATGCAAATCCAACAAATGGAACTACAAATAGAAATAGTTTCTATCCAGAAATACCTCAATTATGGGAAAAAAAAAATCAATCATGTATGGTGGTTTGAAATCAGGATTTAAATAATAAAAAACTAAAATAAAAGTCAATATCAAAGTGTTGTTTTTGTTAAAACTAAAACTAAATAATTATCACACAAAATAAAAATAAAACACAAATATTAGATAATAAATATACACAAGTGGCAATTTACTGAAATAAACAAAGTTTGAGTTGAAGTACTAAAACAAAAACTGTATTTTTCAATAAAAATAAATTAAAGCTAAACAGAAAAAGAACTATTAAAAATAAATTAAATGAATAAAAATGTTAAAACTAAAATTAACGAAAACTGAACATAAAAATAAAAGCCAATTGAAAATATTAATAGATGGTTTCATAGTATAAGTGATACTAAAATAACACCGGGTGTAGCCAGCAGGTGAAGAGTTATAATTTGAAAGGAATAACATGCAGTTTTTAGTAGCAAAATGTATGTTTCAATCTAAATTACTAATATATATATATATATATATATATATATACACACACACATACATATGTATATACATACATTGTATACATTATAATATATATTATACAGTTATAATAATTTAAAAGAAATGTATATATATATAAATACTGAGATATTATGATATTATGCTTTGCAAACACCTTTGCCATAATAATTTCTGTTAGATGTTTGTGTGTTACATAGAGCATTGTGTGTTGTGTGTTTTTTAAAATTGAAGGCCAGAAATTAAAATTTCAGAAATTGAGTGACAAGTAGATTTTGTGTGCAAACAGTTGAAAAAAACTTTAATGAAAGAACTTTCATTTAATGGACCAGAATGTTCCCCAAAGTTGCAAAACTCCCCAAAAATTCCAGTTTCACCATCCCGTGGCACAAGGCCAATTAAAATTCCAAATCCAAAAGGGAAGCAATTCTTTCATTTGCTCAACCATTTATCCAAAAACGCAAATCAAAAAACATATGTTTGTTGCTAGTACTCATAACTTGTTTGTCATGTAGGACTTGGAGGAAGCAAGTACATCTCCTTCGAGGAGCGCCAGTGGCACAACGACTGTTTCAACTGCAAGAAGTGCTCTGTGTCTCTGGTGGGAAGAGGTTTCCTCACCGAGAGAGATGACATCCTGTGTCCCGAGTGTGGCAAAGACATATAAAAGCGTGCAAGGAGCAATCCCAGCATGCATGCAGTTAAAATGTTGAAACCAAAGCATTGGAAAAGCATGAAACAGTGTGAGCAATGAATACATTTAGGTACTCCATAGAAACATAGTAAACGTTGTTGTAGCAAAGATTATAATAGTCTATGTAGCAAGAGGCAAACGCTTCTTTATTTCAGGAGACTTATTTCAGCTTAAAGACAGAGGAAAGAACTGGTTCTAAAGATTAAACTTTAAATGTGAGGATAATAACAATTATTATCTCTTTTAAATGACTAACTGGCTCTCTGAAGTGTTATATAATCCATGTCTTAACTTGCAAAAAAAGTATTTTGGTGCTTTTTGCGTATCTAACAGTTAAGGATGAATTCTAAATAAAGTGCATTTAACATAATACCAATAAAGCTTATTATAAAAACAAATAGACTATACGTTTTGTGTTTCCCTTGACATGAACTGAACTATTGAACTAGCAAGCATTCAGTACAGCTCAAACAATAAAACAGGACAATAGAGCCATCTAGTGTTGACAATGTCCACGCAAAACACGTGCATCCTCTTTTCAGGGCATTTGCAAGATATATTTTCTCAAAAAGCTTTAATTATCATGCTTTAATGCTTGAAATGAGTTCTGTAGACAAATGTAAGATGTGCCTATGAATTTCTGGAGGCTGAAGGACATGTTTCACATCTATTTGTATTGTTTTACATGATGACTTTGTTCCTATTTAATTTTTTTTTTTGGTTATAGGAAAACTTTTTTTTCCCCTGGGGAAGGAGAAATGGTTTATTCTGTGATTTCAATGTCTCCTCTGGGACTAAAAACCTGAGAAGCAACTGCATGGAAAACAAGCATCTCTAATAAGAGGCAGTGGAGTGTTTGAAAGCAGAATAGAGAGAGAGAGAGAGAGGGAGAGAGAGATGAGTGACAGAATAAGAGAGCTGATAGAGAGAGTGTGAGCTGACAAGAGCGAAAGAGAACAAAGTGGAAGTTTGGTGAGCTCTGACTGGAGATCCAAGACCTACAAAGGAGTGAAACAATGCTGAAAGGATGAAACGAACAAATTTAGCAGCCCCACATTGTACTCAAAAAGGCTTCCTGCACTTTGCTCGTTATGACCATCCCTGCATTGATTGACTTGTGCAGCATTCAGAACTTAATGTTATTTAAATTCATTACAAAACTCCAAAAAACATTTGGGTGAACAATGAACACTACCTTTATCACACTCTTTATTAAGACCCGTTTACCAATAACTACATTTCAACAGCGAACGATATCAAGCGCGTGATAGCAGGATTGATTCGAAATTGGTTGTCAATGTTTCTATCTTCATCAGCTGGAAAAAAAAAAAAACGTTCAGAAAACAATTCCAATGATATCGTTTCACTGTGCCTTTATCGTTATAGTGGGGGTGTGGATGCTGCAATTCTTTAACCCTGAGAACAATGTTTATTACTATATCTTTACCGTTATATTAATCATTATTGTGCTTGGTGTGAACAGGGCTTTTTACTATATGTATTTTTTTTATTAGAATTTTTAAATATTAGGGGTAATTCCTGACTTAAAAAAAAAAGAAATTGCAAACACTGTGATCAATGCTCTCAGCCATTTATTTTATCAGGCTTGTTGTCACTGAGCAACATTCCATGCAGTTCAATAAAAACTCAATTCATAATGTCTAGAAAAGACCACCACTAAAACACTGACATGTGAAACAACCTTCATATCGCTTTCTCACTTAAACACATCAACGCATGATGCAACACATCACAATTGCATTTTGGCCCTTTTGGGGGCTAGAAATACAAAACCAGTCAAGGGATTTACCTGATAATTACCAAAGCACTTGAACAGGCCTATCCCCATCTAAAAACGATGATCGATGCAAGTATTTAAGAAATAAAGAGATTTCTTCAAAATGCCACTCGGTGAAAGCACACCCAGTTACTGAAAATCCTCCTATACCAGTAAAACACTGCAGACCAATGAAGAACATGTCCATTTTCCATTCATTTCCTCTCAATGGGTTTGATTCGCCAACATGATTCTCTCACAACGGAAAGTTTGTTCATTGCAAGAAAGTTATTTCTATAAACATATTGCTAAAAAAGTGAAAAACTGATCAGTCTAACATAAAACTGCTAGGAATGTCTCAGCGCCTTCACCACACATCAAGTCAAAAGCAGAAGTGTTTCCAGAGGGTCACATTTCACAAGTCACCTTTCCTGAGGCTGGTATGTAGAGATGAAAGAATCCATATTTGAAATTCTTTTGTCTCATTACGAGTCTGTCTTTGCATCAGAGACCCAGCAGACGACGTCAGTGGCGTGAACTGTCCACCCCAGATAACTTCATAGATCATGGCCATGTGATATGTTGAATCTTTTTCTTTGTATCAGGTGACTTAATGTCCTTCTGCCACAAAAAGAAAAGAATTATCATCAGAAAACCTTATTAAAAAAAAGTATTTTCTACACCACGAAAGCTAAATAAGCACTATTTCTATGGTGTTACTTTGATACTCACACTAGTGTTGGGTTCTCCATCACTGGGGGACGTGCGCTTTAGTTTAGACATATTGTTTGAATGTATTGAGGAGTTGGCAGTTTTGGAGTGATTACAGGGGCTCTTGGGACCGGCTCCTGGTGAAGACACTGGGGTCCTGTTAGAGGAATTTGAAGAAGAGTTTGTAGAGGTCCCAGAGAGTTTGCGTATGGGGTTTGTGAGACTGATGGTGGACACTGGGGGCTTTAGTCGGTCTGTGGTGACAGGTGCTGGTGAAGGATCAGATTTCTTCAGCTTAACGCTGCCGGTGTTAGTAGAGCTGCCGTCAAACACTATCAACGGCCTCTTCCTGCCACCATCACTGCTTGAAATGAAAACAAACAGAGTTAGAACATAAGAGAAGCCACTTTGGACATTCATATAGACGGTTTCATCGGACCTAAGCTAACTTCCGGTCTGTGTTTGTTTAGCGGTCTGGTTAGTGTCGCAGGATACAAACGCAGCTAATAATGAGTAATGAAGCTGGTCTCAGGTTACTGTGCTGTGGGATGTGTTTCCCAAAAATTTATTTATTTGTTGCGACCTGCCACTATATAAAAACCGACCGATTTTCCAAAAGGCTTTGTTGATTAAACATGAGCACGTAATACATGTTTAAAAATCAAACCGGAGCCTGGGGCCCGGAGACTGTCTTTAGAAAATGACATTTTCATTTCACCCATTCGCTATAAAGCAGCATTTTTAAGCTCAGAGCTGCTTCGTCTACAGCCGTTACCGAGGAAACCTCTCGTTTCTCGTGCTTAAAGCACCTCCTGCTGGCAAAGAATGAGTTTGCATTTTTAACAAATCCGTCTGATTTACGCAGCAAGCATTTTTCGCTTGTTATCAAAAAAATAATCTACTCTAGAAGGACTTAGCTGTTGTTATTGATTCTATTTGGATGTCTACCGGAAGTTAAGTTAGGGCCACAAAAGCACGCATGCACAGTCACGTTTGTTTATGTTGTTGTTGAAACTATAAACTATGTCTATATACGTATATAAAAATATAAAATATTATTTCTCAAAATCACTTGTGAATCAAGTTCAGTTAAGAAACATGCAACCAATCAAGTTCTGTCATCAAACAAGCAATGACAGAGAGATTTCAAAGCTTTAGCAAAAAGAGTATCAGTGATTATAACAAAGCAGTCTGAAACTGTGGAATAGACATGACATTTTTATTAGTGATCGATGACTGTGGGTAAGCAATTCTGGACACGATACAAATAATCCACACTGGAGGGGGCTATAAGTCACTAAGGTATATTTGTAGCAACAGCCAACAATACATTGTGTTTATTCTTTTATAGCAAAAATCATTTTCTTTGGGCACACAAAGTATTCTCGTAGCTTCACAAAGTTACGGTTGAACCCCTGCTGTCAGATGGACCGTTTCACTGATGTTCTTCCTATGTTTTTGTGCATTGATTGTGATAGTATTCTTGCTGTCTATGGAGGATCAAAGAGCTCTGAGATTTCATCAAAATATTTTAATTTGTGTTTCAAAGATGAACAAAGATCTTACAGGTTTGGAATGACATGAGGGCGAGTAATTTTCAGAACTTATATAGAATTTACATTTTGGGTGAACTAACCCTTCAAAGACCTTTTGAAGATTTTTGTGGAAACATGATACAAATTCTCAGGATTCTTTAATGAATACAAAGTTCAAAAGAACAGCATATATTGTAAATAACACTAAATACTGTCACTTTTAATATATCTGTACTAAATAAAAGTATTGTTACTTAAAAACAGAGTTGATTACATTACATAATAGATGTAACAAATGTGAACTCTTCCTTTAAGCATCATAACTCGTGTGTGTGTGTGAGGCAGAGCAGTCACCTGTGTGCTCCGGCGGAGCTCTGACGCGCTCGGCTTCGCTCCATCCTCCGCCCCCAGCGGCTGCTGGGCAGATCCCTCTGCGGGAGAGGAATGACATGTCGCAGGTACAGACCTGTGAGCCGCTCGCGGTCCTCTTCATCACCCACTGCTATCTTCCTCTACAACACAACATAGGCACCACTCATTTGCTACTGCTCTGTGACTTACTCCTCAGACTTCCTGCTTTTTTTTTACTAGATCTTATTAAATTATACTTTACATAAAAGTCTGAGCTCACTAAAAACAACTAAAATATGATGATTGTTATAATTATAATAATTATTATTATGGTCATGTAAGTAACCAGGAAGCCTAAAATAACCCGACAGGTTTAAAGTGGCTCTCAATCTCACCTCGCGTAACATAAGCTGAATGAACTCCTGAGAAAGAAGCTCTGGATGAAGCAGAAGGTCGATTTTGGGAACATCTCCAGCATTTGATGTGGCGTTTTTCGTTCTGTCTGCCCTGCGTGACGCCATGTTCCTCATCTATTTCCGGAGAGCACAGGAAGAAGCGCTTTAGTTCTGCGCTTATGTGGCAGGCGTTTAACAGCGTTTGACCATTGCTGCCACCTACAGTAACTTATGTTATTTCATATTTACACCCGCATAGATGTACAGCCAAATTCAATCCATCTGATCCATGTTACAGATGGGCTGAATGAACAGTCGTTTATAGGCAAGCATTTGGGCATTAGCACTGGCTGATAACCATATCAACTAAACATTTTATTTATTCGTTGTGCATATTGTGTATTTCACTTCATCAGTTTTGTGTAGCTTACATCTTATTTGCTACCAGGATATGTTATTATATCAATAATATTGATATTTCATCTGCCATCCTCCAATCTGTTCTCGTGACAGTATATCAGCCTTTGAAAAACACATAATCATCTCTTTTTTTGTTCTTCGGTATTGACAGATTTCTATATTGACAGTAGGCTATTTATATAGGTATTCTCAAGTTACTGAATTAAAAAAATGGCAAATTTATAAAGATGATGCATTCCAAATATTTCAGGAATGGGTGAGAGTGTTTATAGTGATAGACTTATGAATCTGCACAAGCAAAATTATTCAGTCAAAGTGGTAAAATGACTGAAAGCAGCCAGCAGAGATCATAAATATATTGTAAAGCTTAAGAAACAAGAGCAATAATTTAGGTTCAACATTTATTTATTTATTTCATAAAAATAAAAATATATGGACAAACAGCATAAAACCTATCAGTCATGAATTATAACTTTGGGACTGGTGTAAACTAAAGATGGTTAACATTAATGACACAGCTTGAATGCATACCATAATTGATATGAAAAATGATCATGGGGTTTGTTATCCTGTGGGCTGCACAGAGTAGACAGATCAAATGTACAGCTTCAGTGCACTGTAAGTTGCTTTGGTTAAAAATGTCAAATGCATAAAATATGAATGCAATAAAAAAAATAAAAAAAACGTAACCATAAATAATTAATATCAAAAGTGGCCCGTAAATCACTGGTTTAGTTACTTTATTTGCCAATTTTTTTTCATGTTTTACAAAACTGCAGAACATGTTAAATCTTTCCAACAGAAAGATAAAGAAATTACCACCTTCAGGAACATATATAAATATTGCTCTGATGAATTTCAGACAGCAGATGCTGTTTCCTTCATCACTGCAGATTATGTTCGGAGGAGTTATTTGTCAAGTTACCCTTTCAGTCGAATCACTTCGACGTTACAT